>JAMKQA010000317.1:0-46238 GCA_024699735.1 Posidonia australis
TGCTAATAGGCTTGGGGCTAGGTTTAATGGCTGATCACATCCAAAGCAACATAAGAACTCTCATTCCTGGGTTACCTCAAAATCGGGGTGTCTACACCCTCTGGTTGGTAAGTTCGAAATTTGCCATATTCCCTTCTTGGTCGGTAAGTCCGAAACTTGCCATATTCCCTTTTTGGTCGGTAAGTCCTAAACTAGCCATATTCCCTTCTTGGTTGGTAAATCCAAAACTTACCATGTTCCCTTCTTGGTCGGTAAGTCCAAAACTTACCATATTCCCTCCGATCAGTAAGTCTGAAACTTACCATATTCCCTCTGATCGGTAAGTCCGAAACTTGTCATGTTTCTTTTTTGGTCGGTAAGTCCTAAACTTGCCATATTCCCTCTGGTCGGTAAGTCCTAAACTTGCCATATTTCCTTCTTGGTCGATAAGTCCTAAACTTGCCATATTCCCTCCGGTCGATAAGTCCAAAATTTGCCATATTCCCTCCGGTCGGTAAGTCCGATACTTGCCATATTCCCTTCTTGATCTGTAAGTCTTAAACTTGCCATATTCCCTCCAGTCAATAAGTCCTAAAATTGCTATGTTCCCTTCTTGGTCGGTAAGTCCTAAACTTGCCATATTCCATTCTCGGTCGATAAGTCTTAAACTTGCCATATCCCTCCTCGGTCGGTAGGTCCGAAACTTGCCACATTCCCTTTTTGGTTGGTAAGTCCTAAACTTGCCATATTCCCTTCTTAGTCGATAAGTCCTAAACTTGCCATATTCCCTTCTTGGTCGGTAAGTCTGAAACTTGCCATCTTCCGGTCAGTAAGTCCTAAACTTGCCATATTCCCTCTAGTCAGAAAGTTCGAAACTTGTCACATTCCCTCTTGGTCGGTAAGTCTTAAACTTGCCATATTCCCTTCTTGGTTGGTAAGTTCTAAACTTGCCATATTCCCTTATTAGTAGGTAAGTCATAAACTTGCCATATTCTCATCTTGGTCCGTAAGTCCGAAACTTTCCATCTCTCGGTCGGTATGTCTGAAACTTGCTATCTCCCGGTCGGTAAGTCCTAAACTTGCCACATTCCCTCTTGGTCGGTAAGTCCTAAACTTACCATATTCCCTTCTTGGTCGCTAAGTCCAAAACTTGCCATATTCCCTCCGATCGGTAAGTCCGAAACTTGCCATATTCCCTTCTTGGTCGGTAAGTCCTAAACTTGCCATATTCCCTTCTCGGTCGGTAAGTCTGAAACTTGCCATATTCCGTTCTTGGTCGGTAAGTCCTAAACTTGCCATATTCCCTTCTCGGTCGGTAAGTCTGAAACTTGCCATATTCCCTCCAGTCGGTAAGTCCTAAACTTGCCATGTTCCCTTCTTGGTTGGTAAGTCTTAAACTTGCCATATTCCATTCTTGATCGATAAGTCCGAAACTTGCCATATCTCTCCTCGGTTGGTAGGTCTGAAACTTGCCACATTCCCTTCTTGGTCGGTAAGTCCTAAACTTATCATATTCCCTTCTTAGTCGATAAGTCCTAAACTTGCCATATTCCCTTCTTGGTCGGTAAGTCCTAAACTTGTCATATTCCCTTCTCGGTCGGTAAGTCCTAAACTTGCCATATTCCTTTCTCGGTCGGTAAGTCTGAAACTTGTCATATTCTCTTCTTGGTCGGTAAGTCCTAAACTTGTCATGTTCCCTTCGATCGGTAAGTCCAAAACTTGCCATATTCCCTTCTTGGTCGGTAAGTCCTAAACTTGCCATATTCCCTTCTTGGTCGGTGAGTCCTAAACTTGCCATATTCCCTTCTTGGTCGGTAGGTCCTAAACATGTAATATTCCCTTTGGTCAGTAAGTCCAAAACTTGTTGTATTACCTCCAATCGGTAGGTCCAAAACCTACCATGCCCCATTCGATTCTTGCTCAGAGAGGTTGGTATCGATGGTGCCCCCTTTGGTCATGCTCCAGATTGATTACACTAACCTCCTTCTGTGGACCGGTACCCTAGATTGCCCGATGGGTACCTGTCAAGGCGTCTATCCTATTGGTCATCAAGTCCAGTATCCTATCGTGCCCCTTTCTCTTGGGCTGATAGCCCGAAATACCTGGTTGACAACCGTTACAATGTCCTGAGTGGGTTGATAACCCAAACTATCTAGTCCACAAGATCATTAACTTCGTGCTTTTTTGATTCTCAGTGAGTGCTCGGGAAGCAATGGTCTCCTCCTTCTGTTCCTTCTTCCATGTAAGAGGGGGTGGGGTGTCTTTGTCAACCCTGAGCATCAGTCACTGTTCCATTTGTCTTTCGACCTTACTCAGGTAGGGGCATCTGTTGACACCCCATATGCTTGCAATTGGACCCTAAACCTAGACCTAGTTTAAAACCCTAGACTTAGCCAAAACTTAGTCTAAAACCCTAAAACTAATTCAAAACCCTAAAACTAACTTAATCCTAATATAAAACCCTAAACTTAATTCAAAATCCTAAACCTAATTCAAAACCCTAGCCCTAAACCCTCAACTTAGTCCAAAACCCTAAAACTAACCTAAACCTAATTCAAAATCCTAAATCTAATTCAAAATCCTAAATTCAATTCAAAACCCTAACTTAAACCCAAACCTAACCCTAAACCCTAATCCAAAACCCTTACAACCTCTAACCATCTAAACAAACCTTAACACTTCCCACTCCACTATAATAACCTATAACAACCTTTAACCACCTAAACAAATCCTAACTACTTCCCTCTCCACCATAACAACCTATAACAACCTCTAACCACCCAAACAAACCTAACCACTTCCCACCTTCACCATAACAACCTTAACCACTTCCCACTCTACCATAACAACTCTAACCACTTCCCACTTCACCTTAACTAATCACAATAAACTACCTAGCCATTGCAAGCCTATAAATACCTCCCCCCCATTTGCAAGAAAAAAAAATGGGGAAAAAGGAGAAAAAAAACTTGGAAAATTTGAGAGGAGAGCAACCAAAGAGTTTTCTCCCAACCAGAGTAACCAGAGGAGTCTCAGATCAGAGAGGAAGCTCGGAGAGGAGAAGAATTCAAGGTTCAGGCTAACTCTGGCAAGCTCCGGCGACCTCCGTCATTGCTAGCTTAGGTAGGCACTAATCAGAGCTCAATTTCACTCCAATTCAGTTCCCTGGGACCTCCTCTATCTTCCCTAATTGACTCCAGTAGCGCCAGGTAGTTGCCTTGGCCAAGATCAGGGAATTTGTGGGTCATCGAACGCGATTCTCCGGTGGAGGAGGTGGGGGCACGAATCCAGTGAGTGATTCATGCCTTGGTGTGCTCCATCTAGTTAGGATAGACCTTCTCTTGCTTCTCCACCCCTCTGGACACCGCAACATTTCCTTTGGAAGCCTCCAGAAAGAGCTCACCGGACGTGCCCTCACCATCGCCGGAGAAGAAGATGAATAATGAAGTGCGACCGGGCGTTTCACTCATCGCAGTCCCTCTCCAAGCATCAGGGAATCTTCCTCACCTCTCCCTCAAGCCTCCGGAATCTTCCTCACCTCGATTCCAGCCCCGAACGACCTCCACAGTCAAGCTCACCGGAGAGGATCAGGTCGACGATGAGCAAGATCCAGGGGGTGAAGAACGGTGCCTTTTCTTGCCCTAGGTGGTAGAAGCTCTTCCTCTCCGCACCCTCGAGCCTCTAGCAGCCCAGAATCGCCGCTCCGCCACCTCCAACAACCCTTTCTTCCCCGTCGTCGTCACCATCGCCGTGTCGACGACGAGGGAGGTGGGAGCAACCTCTGACCGTTTGGTGCCCCATCCGAGTCGTTGGATGTGTCTCTCCTCCCTCTTTCTTGCTCTTAGCGGGCTTGGATGCCAGATCAGGCATTGGGATGGCCTGGAAAGACATCCCAGATGGCCGTCGATGGTGGGGTTCTCTCGCCAGCGGTCGTCGTTCTTTTAAAAAAAATAAAAATAAATAAAAACTTCTTTTAAAAAAACTCTGTTGCTTTTATTTTGTTTGCAACTAGGTCCTTTCATTTTGCTTTTAAGTCCTTGCATTAGTTTTTTAACCTTTTTGATAATGATTTGTTTTGAAGAATTGTAGTGTGACCCCTGAACGTTTTTGTTAATGTTTTCCAGGCTTTATTTTTTTGACAGAAACCCTCTGATTTACTTTTACTTCATCTTAAGTCCATAATTTGCATAGAAAATCCTGGATTTCATTGAAATTGTTGTGAATGCTTGATTTTCTGGCAAATTTGCAAATTAAACCTTGAAGATTTAAATGTTTACTCAAATGTCTTCAGAATTGCATTTTAAACCTTGAACTTCACTGATTTCACACTGAATGCATGATTTTTAGGGTAAATTTGCAAAATAATCCCTGAAGTTTCATGTTTTCAAACATAAGTCCATTATCTTGCACATTTAACCCTGAATTTCTTCAGAATTGCATTAAACACATGTTTTACTGACCAAATTGCAGATTGGACCCTAGGAATCCTGATTTTGACCAAAAATACATAGTTTTGCACATTTAACCCCTAACTTCTTCAAAATTACATAAAATATGTTTTCCTAAGCATTTTTGTTGATTTAGTCCTAGAATCTCAGCCTTTATTCAAGATAGGTGATTTTTGCACAAAGGCCCCTTGAATTTTTCATCTTTCACATATGCTTTCTTTTTGTACATTTTGCTACCTTTTCTCCTGCATGTATCCTCATGCCTCCTTCCTTGCATCATGCACACATTTCCAACATATTTCAGATTCGATTTTCACATTATTTCCCAGATTTTTTCGATTTTCATGATCTAGATTTAATTTGGATTTCCATCGCCCGAGGACGTACATTAACAGGCTTGACAATGCCGACATTAACTCAAATGAGGATTATTTTCTCTAATTTGATTTTCTCGGATTTCTTCGAGTTTCCACTGATTTACGTGATGCTTTCTGAGTATTCCTGATTTTCATGATTTTCCTCATCGCCTAAAAGTGTACAGTAAAGTAGCATTTTCAATGCTTACATTGTCCCTCGGATTATCATTATTTATTTTTTATTCATTTCATTTGGCATATTTTCACAGTCATCTTAGGCATGTGCATTCAGAGTAGACAAGCATACACACAATAGACCATTAGCAAGCAGAAAACCTAGAAAGACCGAATTCTTCGGGCCCATGGGAGTGCCTAACCCCTTCCCTATGCGTAACAAGAATCCTTACCCTTTCTCTGGCCCGCATTGATTTGTGCACTATATCCATTAGGCACGGAGCATACATGTGTTTTCTTTAGGTTTTTCCCTTTGTGTTTGGTTTTCCTCGTCTTTCCATTAAAAGACAAGGTGGCAACTCCTGTTCCTTATCCTTTTCTTATCTTTCCTTGGTATTTCCAAGTCCAGTCTCCTTCTCCGGATTCACCATCTTCGCTGTGACCATATCAAGACTCCTCGTGTGTTTCCATGCACCTTGGAGAGCCGTGTAGGGTTCCACCAGCATGGTCACAGTTCCTTTCTCTTCTTTCCAGAGCTTTCAGAACTTGTTGAGCGGGGCATACCAGAAGCAAAAGACCGTTGAGAGAATCTCTTCCCTTTTCCTATAGGGTACTCCTCCTCGAACAACCAATGCTCATACTCGTAGTGAGTTGCTAACTCCACTACGTCGGTCAATGTCTGACACCGGAACCCAAGAACTCTAGACCTGAGTGCTGGAGTTAGTCCCCCCACAAATTTCTTGGCTCAACCCTTCTATGTGGCGATAGTCTAGGAGAACTACTCTAGTTGGTGGAAGGCGGCTTCATAGTCTGCCATTGAGAGATTCCCCTACTTCGAGTTGCTGAAGTCTCTATTCAGCTTGTCTTTCTCATGCTCAGGAAAGAACCCCTCATAAAACACTTCCTGTAACACTTCCTAGGTGATCAACAACAGGTCCTGGCTAAAGAACTTGGTGCGGTGTATTGACCTCCACCACTGATCAGTTTCCCCTCTAAGCTAGAACGCGGCTAACTGAACCCACTTTTTTGTCGAGTACTCCAAGTCCTCTAGTACCTTTTCCACCTCTCGGAACCACGCCTTGCATTCCTTTGGCTAGCCGCGCCTGTCTAGGGTCGGTGCCCCCAACTGACAGAACTACTTTATCCATGGGTCACCCTTGGCCTCGTCTTTGTGATCGTGGCCCATGGACTCAACAAATCATCGCATCATCTCACCTAGCTCATGCTTCATGTCATGCCAAGTGCCTCCGCCCTGCTCTAAGCTAGACCATGATGCTAAGGTACTACCTCGGCCTCTTGGCATATCGCTGCAAGCACAAAAACACAATAGTCAGGTGCAACTCTCTCTCTCATGCATTCCTACGGAGCCAATAACTCAAACACCACCAAACCGATATACTTAGTGCAACCTAGTGCTCTAAGACCACTCTATAACGTCTCCAAACAGGATGCTACGAAATCAAAACTACTAAACTAGGATTAAATGCACTACTAAAGAAAATAACCTGTAATCTTCCCAGAACCTGTGTGTGCGGCTAGTGGCTCCTAACTTTGAACACCGGGCTGGACTACACCCCAAGCTAAGCACCTAAGAACAAAACAAAGCAAAACACACGTGAGTGACTTCTAAGTCACCCAATACGTGCTACCCAAAAATAGAGAAAACAAAATTTAGAAAATCTACAATTTAAGCTTTTAAAATTATTAAAGCTCTTCCTGAAAATTTCTCTATAAAATTTTAATCTAGGTTCCCATTGGAACCAAAACTCTTAATAACTCTCTTATTAAAATTCTGGAAATCTTCATTTGGGATACTCAATAAATCATGCTCTTTAAAAATCTTTCTTTCTGTTCTAAAAATCAAGGATTAATCTAATGCATTCTTGGAAAACATCTCTGGGACTAGACTCCAACCTAAAATAAAATCTCGTTCTGACCATTAAGTCCCCCATGATCTTTCTTTTCCCTTTGGTATCCCCTTGATCAAATCCCACCCAGAGGATGGGAGTGGTTGAGGATCTACGGCTCAAGTTTGAAGCACTCACCTATTTAAACCCATATCATCTCCTACGACTGGATCCTTTGCTTGCCATTCACTCACTCACGTCCACAACATACCAGTCTTGCTCCCTAGGCTCTCCCTTCACACCCAAGCTCCTTGTCGGCCTCCGATTTCCCTTTGGAAATCTGACGAACACCAATCTATCGCCACTGAAACCCAACACTCTAGCCACCTCTACAAGCGGCCAAAACCCACCAAATCCACCTCACACCTTCCTCCAGAGTTGTTCAACCATCCACCACTATCCTCAAGGCCTTCACATCCCGTTCCAGTCGTCGACCATCTCCTTTTGTCAACCGTTGGAGAAGCCAAGTTGTTCAAGAAAGGGAAGAGCATTGCAGCCTTCGAACAGGTACTCCTCTCATCCCTTGGCCTTGGTTACCTTCCTTAGATGCTGTGAATTTGCTTCCTAGTTGCATGTTTCCTATTTGCATCCCATTCTGCATCACATCTCACTTGCAGAGAGCCATCGACCCATGTGAGGCTGATGGCCCTTGAGTGTGAGGTCAGGCCCCCCCAATGGCACCCTAGTTCACCCTCTTCATCCACTCAAGCCTCTCGACTCCTTCACACAGTCCTTGGTCGTCTATCATGGCCAGACAGGGGAGGACGTCACCAGCATGACCCAAGTTAGATGGGGAGAGCAACCTATGCATGTGCATGCATGTTGTTTGCTTCTTGACCCTTCTCCACACTCCCCTTAATGTCACCAAGGTGCCCCAGATGGCTGATGATCTTCACTTGCCTTGTCCATGGCCAGTGAAGTTCGTCCAATCCAGTGGAAATGACCAGAGGTGGATGGAATGGTTCGGTTCCGTTTGATTCGCTTCGATTGTGTTTTCCTGTTCGTGTGTGACCCTTCTTTATTTCTAGATGCTTGCATTGCCTTCTTGTTTACCTTAATGGCTCGGGGAAAGCGATGAAGGTCAGTCGTCTACTGCAAATTCTAGATGTTAGGTCGATACTACATGCTGGATGTGAGGTTTCCCTGGTCTATGGCATGGGCCAACCAAGCCTCCTCTTGTTCGCTGATCTCTTGTTTTAGTTTTGAAGCATGTTTTGATCTTCTGAGCTCTTCACTTATAGTTCTTCTATGGCATGCATTTGGTTTTTGGGTTAGACTCTTTTTACTGGTTTCTTGGACAATGAAAAGTCTGATGAATGGAGCTTGTCCTAGTCCCACAGTGGACCTACGTGACCCACCTGTGTGGAAAATCCAGGGACTTTTGGCCTTCATCAGACCGATTCTCTTGCTTGCTTATCTCATTATTTGCATCCTTTAATCGTGTTTTCTTCTCAGTACTCTTTGCTTATCTGAATTTTGTACCAATCATCGTGTTTTGATTTTACATCCTTGCATTGTTTGGCTTAAAGGCAAACATAAATTGGCATATACATGCCTATATAGCCACACAAATGGTTGAACAAGCCAAGAAAGACCGATTCGTCAGGCATATGGGGTTGCCTAACACCTTCCTCTTGTGTAACAAGAAGTCTTTACCTTTTCTATGGCTCGCATTGGTCGTTATGTCGCATCCATTAGCATGGTTTTCGATTTAGTTTTTTTGATTGAGTTTTATCGTTTGTTTTATTTCCAGTTTTGCTCGTCTTCCTATTTTCTCTTTAATAGACTAGGTGGTGACTTTGATTCTTTTCCTTAGCTGTTTGTGTTTTGCGATGTTTCTTCTCTTCTTTTTTGAGGAGCATCTTTCTCGCGAATCCTTTGCTTACGTCATGACCACACTGGTTCTCGCGAGTTTAGTTTTCCTTATGTCGGGCTCGTGGAGTCCCTAGGGTGGATTTGATCACAGCACCCTTCAGTTGGCGATTCCGCCAAGGATGTGAGACTTTGGCTTTCATTTTATCTTGTTCTTGTTTGTGTGGCTTTGTTTGCATGTTTACTCAATTGTTCGGAGTCGTACTAGCGCCACAGTTGTAACTCCCTTACTCTGCACCACACACAACGCAACATACTTCAGGTTCACCTCTGCATCTGATCCATGTCCATGTGCGCATGTCATCACCACACACTACACCCCTACACGGGTATACTAGCCCTTACACTTCGACACCAGGAAGCATAAGGGTGGATTCAGTGGAGCGCAAAAGTGCAACCCATATAGCATACGTTGACCTTGCTTCAGTTTCGCCAATCTCAGCGGCAGCGACCTCGGACGCCTTCCTGGATTGATGATCTAGAGAGGGCACATCATCAAGTTGGTGAGAGCCATAACTAGCCGCACACACTACACATACACACATACACTTCACACATTGCACACACATCCTCCACTGTCGAGCTGGTGCATCCCATCGTGCCAGCTCGGTAAGGATAACAGCCTAAGCGAAAGCAAGGCCACCGTACTAAAAGTGACTTCACTTTGCTCCAAGGTGGTACGACATGATCGTGCAATGCAATTATCATCAAGTCACAGGGCACTTGACAGATAATTGCCACGCTCTCCGGGATGTTGTTTGGAGTTTGATTGACAATGATGTCATTGTCGTCAGCATGTAGGAGGCAGCGCCAACACAAACACCAGCACCTGCACCTTCTTTCACACCTAGCTCCACACGCACTGTGCACACACTTTCCACCATCGAGTCGGTGCATCACATTGCACAAGCTTGGTAGGGACAACAACTAGGGCAAAAGCGACCTCATCGTGCTGAAAGTGACTACACTCCTCTTGTGGAGCAACTAGTCATCATTTTCCTAAGGTTGAGTCGTTTCTGAATCTCCCGAACCCTCATCTGTTGTTAGATCCTTTTCCTTGGTGGTATGACACGAGCACGTATTGCACCTTCCACTATCGCGCCAAGCATTTGACGGACGGCTGCATCACTTTACGAGATGCTATTCAGAACCTGATCGACTAGAAGGTCATCAGTGTTGCCTCACAGGAGGCAGAACACACACATACACCTTCACACACTGCACCCATGCACTCCACCATCAAGCTGAGCATTACACTGCACTAGCTCAGCAAGGACTGCAGTCTAGAAGAAGATGACCATGCCGCAAGGAAAGCAACTTCACTCCCTTAGGCAAGTCCTTGAGTGTTGTCTTCCCTTAGGCAAGTCCTTGGGTGCTGTCTTCCTGTAGGTTGCGTCACTCCTGTAGCTTCTAGAGGTTCGCCCACTGCTGAGTCCCCATTTGCCGTGGTACAAAGTGAACCTATATTGCAGTTTTCATCGAGCCTCGGGGCACTCCACTAACAACTACTTTACACTGCGGAATGCCTTATAGGATTTGATTGATTGAAAGGTCATCAACGTCGGCGCGTAGGAAGTAGCGCCCACACCTGCACCAACACTTGCACACCGTAGTGTAGCCGGCCTCTCCCTATTTGAGCCTGCAAGCTACAAAGATGCCGGAACCTCAGGGGTTTATTTTCTTTCCCCTGGTTCTTTCCTAGGGGACCCCTTTGATCTCATTAGCTTTGATCCTCTACCTGTCCCTTCCTAGCTCTGTCCGATGACACTTGCATGCGCCATTCCTATTCTCGTTCCTTTGCGGGGGGCCTAGCCCAAGGTTTACCACCATGTTGTGCATCGATTTGACCTAGAGTATGCAGATACCCTAGACTCCAACTAGATGCAGCTGATTTAGCCCAACATCACTAGTAGTCACAACAATTTCAATGCTAGCAGTGTTTCCAACAGTAGGGACTGGAACCATATCCTTTTTTCCTTGTTTTCTTAGTTTTTTCTTTTACTACATCGTCTTCATGCATTCAAAAACAAAACCAAATGTCAAAGTCAACAAAATCAAGAAAACCAAAGAACCCAATAAAAATGAAAAATAAGATAGACCAAAAATAAAAAGTCAAGAAAAACCAGAGAATAAAAAAAAGCCAAAAAAAAAACCCTAAAAAAAGAGAGAAAAATTAGAAAATTAGAAAACAACATCTTGCATATCCACCTTTGTCTGATAATGAAAATTAGAAAGCTTGCCTGCATCAAAATGGATTTCCCTTTTCTAATTTGGCATTGCTCAGACGATCAAGTAGTGAGGGAGCCTCCATCCATCAGAGTCGGATGAAATGTCCAAACTCCATAAGAACCTTGCACCTCCAAGAGGGAGATAAAATGCTAAAGTGATTGAGCGAGTGAGCGAAAAATGGAAAAAATACATCCGCATGGGCATAAAAGAACAAAGAAGACAGAAGGCGAAGACAGAATTCAGCCCAAGAACAAGAGACGTGCGACGCAACTCTACCCCTACCATACCTTGGAGAGACGACAGAGCACGCGCCTGGAAAAGCCATACCATTGAGGGACTGGCCTACCTTCCTGCAACAAAAGCCTCCAGTCTGGACCAGGTGCCTATTACCTCCAAGTTAGGGGCAGAGCAAAGTCGTGCATTAATGAGGGAGAAAAGGAAAGAGTTATCTCAAAAGAGCAAGTGCAGGACCTTAGAGAGTTTGACATGGAGCTCAGTCCGCTACACCACCCTAAAACAATGAGCCACCGTGCCACCACTCATCCCACGAGAGCCACCTACAGCTTGTGAGTCTTCGTGGGGTCAATTGAGTTAAAGGCGTCTTCCTCCTTCGGCAAGGATGAAGCTTTCTAGCCTAACTGAGGGCAAGACATCCAAAGACATCAAATCATCAAACCATAAAATAATCGAAACATCCAAAACCATCAAACAATCAAATCCTCAAACCATTAAATAGCAAAACATCAAATCATTAAATAGTCAACACATCCAAAACATCAAATCATCAAACCATAAAACAATCAAAACATCCAAAACCATCAAACAATCAAATCCTTAAACGATTAATCAGTCAAAACATCCAAAACATTAAACATCAAATCATTAATCAGTCAAAACATCAAAAACATTAAACATCAAATCATCAAAACATCAGACAAACAAACAAACAAACAAAACACAAAAACCAGAATTGCTTCTAACCAACGGCTGTAGACACCCTAATTTTGGCAGGATTGCAGGTAGTCTTTTCTGGAGTGGAATTTTGGTTGTTGGGTTCTCAGTTACTTTTCTCCAAAGCCAACTTGACATCTTAACCTAATTTCATCCACAAAACTAGCCTAAGCCTCTGTTTTAATCTAAAAGCCCTAGAGGACAATCAATACACTAAAACATATCCTAAACCCTAGTTATGTTTCGAACCTAATCAAACCCATGTAAATCCTAACAAACCCTAATTATAATAAACCCTAATCCAAAACCCTAATCCTAATAAACTCTAATCCTAATAAATCCTAAACTAATCCAAAACCCTAATCCTAATAAACTTTAATCCTACCAAAACCCTAATCCTAATATACCCTAACTCAACCTTAACCCTCACTCTAACAAACTCATATAACAAACTAAACTCTTTAACTAACCTCCACTCCATTATAACTACTCTAACAAACTCATGTAACAACCAAAACCTTAACAACTCTAACTATCCTCACTCCATCATAACTACTCTAACAAACTCATATAACAAACTAAACTCTCTAACTAACATCCACTCCATCATAACTACTCTAACAAACTCGTATAACCAACTAAACACTCTAACTAACCTCCACTCCATCATTACTCTAACAAACTCATGTAACAACCAAAACCCTAACAACTCTAACTACTCTCCACTCCATCATAACTACTCTAACAAACTCATATAACAACCTAAACTAAAAACCCTAACAACCTAACTACGCAAGTCTATAAATAGCCCCCATTTGCAAAAGGAAAAAGGAAGGAGGAGGGGAGAAAACTTGGAAAAAAGGAAAAATCAAGGAGAGACCACCAAATCAAAGCAGCCAGAGCAACCAGAGGAGCATCAAACCACTGAGGAGGATTGGAGGAGGAGCAGTTTAGAGCTCAGGCCAGCTCCAGTCACCTTCTTTAGTGAGCTCTAGCGACAGGAAACAGTCCACACCCACTGCCAACTCAGGTAAGCCACTGATCGAGCTCAGTTCTATTGTATTTCATCCCCTAGACCTTCCTCAACCTTCCCGGAGTTGTTCCAGTGGAGAAATGAGGTTCCTTGTTCGGAATTTCAAAGTTTGTGGGTTGCCAGATCCATTTTCCGACGGGTGAGGTGGGGGCACAAATCCTCTGAGTGATTCGTGTCTTGTAGGATGTGGAGTAGATAGGCCTACCTCCCTCGTGTTTTTCCACCTCTCTGGACGCCACGAAACCCCTTTTGGAAGCCTTTGGAAGAATCTCACCGACTGCAGCCCTCGCCGTCGCTAGAGAAGACGACACATAGTGGAATTTGTCTGGGCTGTTCACGCGGTGTAGTTCCCTCCTGAGCATTGGAGAACCTTCCTCTCTCCTTCCTTTTGCCTCTGGAAGCTTTGAAGCCCCGCTCCGAGCCTCGATCACCTCCCGCAGTCGACATTGTTGAAGACGACAACAAGCTAGGTCGGGAGGGGAGCTTACACTGCCTTTCTTGCCTCCAAATGTTGGAATCACCTCCTTTTAGCACCGTCGACCTTCTAGGAGCATTGGATCGCCTCTCCGTCACCTCCAATAACTCCTTCTTCTCCGGGCACGTCGCTGGAATTGCGACGCCGGCAAAGTAGGTGGGTGGAAGCTTTTGGTCGTCTGATGCTTGATCGAAGCCAGTGGATCATCTTCTCTTCTTTCCCTCTTGCTTCCCTCACGTTTGGATGCAAGATCTAGTGTCGGGGAAGCTCTGGATGGCTTCCCAGGCAATCATCGTCGGCGAGGTTCAGTCGCTAGCGATCGTCGAGTGTTTTTAAAAGTTTCTTTTAAAAAAAACTTATTCTTTTTCTTTTCTTGCATTTAGGTCCTTTCATCTTGCATATCAATCCCTACATTTATTTGTAAATCATTTTAATAATGTTTTGTTTTGGTAAGTTTTCAGTTTGGCCCGTGCACTTTTTTTTATAAACTTCCAAGTCCTAAATTTTTGACATAAAACCTCAAATTTTGTTTTCCTTCATCTTTAGTCCACTGATTTGCACATTTAACCTTAAACTTCACTAAAATTGCACTGAACATATGTTTTTCTGGCACATTTACAAATCATACCCTGGAAATTCTCATTTTCACCCAAAAACACATAGATTTGCACATTTAACCCTGAATTTATCTTGAATTGTACTGAATACATGTTTTTCTAGTACATTTACAAATTAGACCCTGGAAATTCCTATTTTCACGCAAAAACACATAGATTTGCACATTTAACCCTGAATTTCTCTAAAATGCATTAAAACATATTTTTCTGGCATATTTACAGATTAGAACCTGGGAATCCCAATTTTTACCCAAAATGCACAATTTTACACATTTAACCCCCACCTTCCACAAAATTGCATAGAAATGTGTTCTTTAGCACATTAGCAGATTAAACCATGAATATCCCAGTCTTTACCTAGAAACATGCAATTTTTGCATAGAGGCCTCTAGAAACTTACATATTTCATCCATGCATTCATTTGTACATCTTGTCACTCATGTATATATTCTCATGCATATCTTCTTGTATCTTGCACACTTTTCAAGCTCATTTCAAACTTAGTCTTCACATTGTTTTTCAGATTTCCTCCAAGTTTCATGGTTTTTGATTTGATTTGGATTTTTATCGCCCGAGGGTGTACATTAACGAGCTTGACAATGCTGACATGGACCCAAATGAGGATTATTTTCTCTCATTTGATTTTCTTGGATTTCTTAAGTTTCCTTTGTTTTGTGTGACACTTTCCGAATAATTTTGATTTTCATGATTTTTTTCATCGCCCAAGGGCATACAGTAAAGCGACATTTTCAATGCCTACATTGTCCCTTGGATTATTTTCCTTATCATTTCTCTTTTTTCATTGTTTCTTGAAGATTTGTCATGTTTTCACATTCATCTTAGGCTTGTGCATTAGAAGTAGACAAGCATACACACACTAGATCATGAGCAAGCAATTAATCTTGAAAGACTGATTTCTTCGGGCGCATGGGGGTCCCTAACACTTTCCCCATGCGTAACAAGAATCCTTACTCTTTCTCTGGCCCACATTGATTTGCGCACTTCAGCCATTAGGTATGGAGCACACATGTGTTTCATTGCATTGATTTCTTTGAGTTTTCTTTGAGTTTAGTTTTCCTCGTCTTTCTATTAAAAGACTAGGTGGTGACTCCTTTTCCTTATCCTTTTCTTATATTTCTTTGACGTTTCCAAGTCAAGTCTCCTTTCTCGGATTCACCATCTTTGCCGTGACCATATCGGGATTCCTCGTGTGTTTCTGCGCACCGAGGAGTCATGCAAGATTCCACCAGCATGGTCACAACGGCACATCTATCTACCTGAATGGTGATAAAAGCCAACTGAGATCATTTAGCACACATGCTCGCAAATAATCATAGGCTCATGCATAAATGATTGCTTGCTTGAAATTATATTGCTTGCTCAAGACTAACCCTGTAGGTACCCATTCAATATTTAACTAAGGGCATGTCAGCTGTCCTTTGGCTAGGACCCACACATCAAGTAGTGACTACAATGAGCAATGCACTGCGTATAGAACACCAGCTTTAGCTACAACCGACGACTGGCATCCAAGCACACATCAAGCACAACATCAGCAACTAGCCAACACACAACCTCACCTTTGGGTCGCACAACATCTACGGTTTAGGGTACACTTACGAGCAAGATCTCCCTAGTAATACCTCTCTAGCTAAACCAACTAGTTGGCCCCCTACATTCCCTTGTCCCTTGCCTTTTCTACGGCAGCTCGTTTCGATACCAAGGGCATAAATTTCTTTCGTCTTGGTAACTCCTCGACCTGCCCTCCCATCTTGGTCCAATGTTGTCCTCTCGATACCAAGGACATGCCAGCTGCTTCATGGTATCATCTCCTTTGGTACCAGGGGCATGTTGGCTGTCCTTTGGTATCATCTTATTCACTCATGTCTCCCTTTGTTTGTCAACCTAGCGTCCGGTTTGACCAATCGATAGCTGTGCTTTTCTCTTTTGGCTTGGCGCCCGGTTTGTTCGACTGATAGCTTTTGTTTGCCAACTTGGCGCCTCGTTCGACTGACTGATAGTTGTACTTTTTCTTTTGGCTTGTCGACCAGTTTTTTTAGATGATAGCCTTTGTTTGCCAACTTGGTGCCTGGTTCGATCTACCTATAGTTGTGCTTTTCCCTTTTGGCTTGGTGTCCAGTTCATCCTGTCGATAGCCTTTGTTTACTAGCTTGGGACTCGTTTGACCGACCGATAGTTGTGCTTCCCTTTTTGGCTTGGTGCCTGGTTTGTCCAGTCGATAGTGTTTGTTTACCAACTTGGCGTCCAGTTCGACCATTCAATAGTTGTGCTTTTCTTTTTGGCTTGGCACCCGGTTCGTCCGGCAAATAGTCTTTATTTGTCAGCTTGGTGTCCGATTCGATTGGTTGATAGTTGTACTTTTCCTTTTGGCTTGGCGTTTGGTTCATCTGGTCGATAGCCTTTATTTGCTAGCTTGGAGCCCAGTTTGATCGGTCGATAGTAGTACTTTTCCTTTTGGCTTGCCGCCCGGTTCATCTAGTCAATAGACTTTGTTTGCCAGCTTGGGGCCGTCACCGTGGCAGTGTACAATGCTGGGGTCGCTCCTCAGTGGACTGCGTGTGGCCAGAGTTTGGTTGCCTAGCGTTGGGCTTCCCGGCTCACTGTGTGTGGTTTTGGCCATTGAGGGCTTTTGCTTGTGGCTTTGGGCTAGTAGAGCCCTAGTTTGTAGTTTTGGCCGGTGTGGGCCTGATTTATGAGGTTTTGAGAAAATGGTTTGCGAAATGAATTTAAAAGGAAAATAGATTATGGTTTTTGTTTGCCATAGTTTTCGTGGGGTGCGTACTAGGTGACTTTGGTCACTCATGTGTTTTCCTTGATGTTTTGGTTTGCAGGTGCAGACGTGCAATTGGTTTAGCGTAGTGCATATAGATTGGAGTCCCTTAGCCACACACACAGGTTCCTGGTAGTTTGATATTTACTGTTTAGCTTTAATTTTCCCGTAATTTAATTTGTTTAAATTATTGTGGAAAATTTGGGGCGTGACATTTTGTAACCATGCTGGCGACAGCCTCGTGCTTGGCGCATAAGGTCAAAGGCACGAGGACCAGCGAAGTCACGGTAAAACAATAGAAACAAGGATAAAATGCAGGAGTCGCCATCTAGTCTACTTTAAAATGGAAGACGAAGAAAACTATTTTAAAACATTAAAACTATGCAATAAAACCAATGGAAAAGGAAAGGTAATCATGAACCAGAAAAATGGGCAAGGATCCCTGTTACACACGAGGAAGCTATTCGGCACCCTCGTGCGCTCGAAAAATCAGTCTTTCTTGGGTTTCTCGTTTACTTATATGAAATGTTAGCTTTTCAGCCTGTTTCTGTACTCCCAAGGGCGATATGCAATGCGATGCTATATGCAAGTGATGCCTTATGCTAAACATGGGTAGAGAGACTGTAGGATGTGTCCTAATGCTCTGAAAGGTCACCCAAGTTGTGGATCAAACACCGATGCAAGGATATTGCACGGATGTAACCACAGATCCAACAATACCGAGTGGCTAACGTCCTCGCTTTGCTATATGCAAAACCTAAGCTACCATGCATAAATGTGGATGAAAACAGACTGAAGTCATCTTGATTTATCTAGGAGGACACCAAAAGAAAACCAAATGCAAAGCAAACCGGGAACCATGCTAACACCATGCCAAAAAGCCACTGTTGTGTAGTGAAAATAGGCAAGTGCGCTTGTTTGGTGCGCCAGACTGGTGCGCTACCTATGTGCTTTACTAAGGTGCACCAGAAATGTGTGCCACTAAAGTGAGTCCTAGAAATTGCAGATCAGATAGTAAGCTAGACTAATGTGCCATGCGATATAAAATCTTGCAAATATGCATAAAACCATCTGAAAATGCATCATGGACATCTAAAACACCTGATCACATGTGAGGTCCCCCCGGTTCCACAAAGTCATAAGGAAAGAGGGAACCCAAAACACCATGACATGGGTCTTGTGCTCATGGGCAATAGCCTCACACAAGACCATACAATCATACTCTGATAAAGGCTAATGAATCCCAGCTACGCTACTTGGGTCTGGATCATAGACTGATGCAAAAGAACTCTACACAAAGAGTCCCGGAAAGCAACTAGTTCACCAAATCCAAGTGGCAAGCTAACTTCACTAGACTCAAAACTAAAGCAAACAATGTTATTACATGCTGAAATTATGCAAGCAAGAACATGGCATATCATAGATCAAACATCAGGAAAATCAAAGTCCAGAACAAACAGAAAGGCATGTAAATCATGATGCAAAATGGGTTGCCTGCACCCTATGACCAGGCTGGTGCGCTAGGATGGTGCACCAGCTATGTGCGCCAACTTGGTGTGCCAGATTGGTGCACCCCAGATACCTTGTTTCAAACCGCAGTCTGATTTCAGAGTCTGGGCTAGATGTATGCAACTAATTGGGTTACTGTTTGTTTAGATCATTAACCTAGATGCCAGGGAACTTAATCATGTTAAATAATCTAGCCTAAAACATTCTTATCATTCTCTCCTTAGTCATGTATGTTCATGGATTTTTTAGGATTGCAGCTACCTATGGTGGATTCTATGATTCATACAATGGTTTGCCTAACTTAGGGAGCATGTGGAAATGATAAAGCATGTATAAGGGATGCATCACAGCTTATGTTCCATAGCTAGTAGTTACATAGAACTATGATTCATTACTAAAAAGATCACACAGTGCAAAAATCATCATGACAAAGAAGCAATAAAAATAGAAAGGAGCATCATGAACACCCAAAATAACAAAAGAACATCACTATATAGGCATTATATCCACCTAGTTGCAGGTTTCATCCAGAATATCATGTAAAACCCATGTGGAGGTGAGTAAAGGAACTTACCTTACCTATGGTGTCTCCTCCTTGGATTGGCTCAAGGTATCTCCTCCTTGTTGCTTTGGACACAATTGGGAGTGCTTAGGGATGCAAGGGAATGCTCTGAAGGTAGGGGTGCTGGTTGCTAAATGTGGGTGAGTTGCTAAGAGAGAAAAAATGTTGCTTATGGATGGCCTTTTAAAGAGAATGAAGAGGTAACCCCTTGGGATGCCAAAAGCCTCAAAACTCAACAGATTTGCGTAGATTCGTAGTGGAATATTCGCAAGTGAAGGTTACAAGCACAGAAGATGGAAAGCCAACAGCCAGTACCTTGAAAAGTGACCGTGCGCCAGCTTGGTGCGCCAACTTAGTGCGCCAGCTTGGTGCGCCAACTAGGTGCGCCAGCTTCGTGCGCCAACTTGGTGCGCCAGCTTGGTGCTTCGTATTAGTGCACCACATGGGTGCTCCATATTGGTGCTCCATACTAGTTCTCCACATCTAGCTGCCTGAAGTATTAATCGGACCATAGGTTCGTTATAGGCTTAGGGTAACCAAGATGCCAAATGAAGCTCAAAAGAGGTTAGGCTTGCCGTATCCAAAGCAACATCCTCTGGAGAGTTCACCTACGAGCCGCCTCAAAATTGGGGTGTCTACACCTTCAACCACGAGCTCTTTCTCTTGGCTCCCTCTTGGCTCTTTGGACTCTCTGGCTGTCCCTGAGCAACCACCACCAGCCCTCCTCCTTCCAGCCGACAGCCCAACCTCCACTGTCCCAAGAAACCACGAACCCACAGCCACACCAGCAACCTCCAACTACACCTCACCTGCCTTCGTTGCCATCGTGCACCGCTAGCCTGGAGAAACGCCGCCGCAAGCCTCGCCAGACGGAACAACCCATCTCACTGGTAATCTTCTCCCCCGTTATGCAAAGCTTGTTTTCTTCCTTGTTTTTCATCCGACATCTCTATCATGTCATCCTATACATGATTACATTTCATTCCCCCATGCATTCCGGTCATTTTCGTCGTCTTCATCACCTCCGACGGTGTCGGAACCCAACTATGGCGACGTAGGTGGGGGGAAGCATCCACTAGGCACTCTTGCATCCAGGCATGTAGGAACATTCCCTAGCACCCCCTCTAGCTTCCCATGCATAGCATTCATTTTAGGATCATCGCATGTGGGTCTACAAATCGACAAATCTCGCAGCTCTGTTCTGTCTCCGGCGGGCGCGTTGTGGTTGCGTGGCCGACATGCACGGTTTCGCTAGGGACAAAACAAGCTGTCGGGCTGAGCTCCTACACACTCACCTCATCCATTTCTCACACCCCATCCTAGGACCTAACCCATGGCACACATCTATTCCTGATGGTCTCTTCTAGTTGCCCATGCATCATATAAGCACTTTGCATCATCACATGTGGGTCTACAAGACAGCAAAGCTCGCAGCTTTGTTCTGTCTTCGACGGGTGCGTCGTGGTTGCGCGTGCGACATGCGCGGTTCCTCTAAGGACAGAACAAGCTGTTGGGCTGAGCTCTGGCACCACCCACTTCATTCATTCTACCATCACATATCCATGCATCTTAGGACCTAATCCATAGCATGCATCTATCCATGGTAGTATACTCTAGATCTCCATGCATTTAGATAGTCATTTACACCATTACATTCCCCTTGGAGCAGGGGCAAAACTCATTAGTTTGCTATCCTATTCTGTGACTGGCATGCGCGCCCTGGTTGCGTGACAGACTTGCGCGAGTCTACCAGGGATAGAATAGGCAGCTGGCCCAAGCCCTTGCCCACTTGTCTCATCCATTTCTACGTCACACATCCATGCATCTAGGCATCAACCCTAGCATGTCTACTTACATCTCATGCATTTCAAATCTACATTAATCATGCTTATGACTTATGCCATTATGCATGATGCACCACATTGCCCTCTCTCTAGCATTTTATACCTCATGCACCATGAAATTTACATCATGTGTCATGACACATTTGCATTTAGAACAATGATGATTACTATGTTGGATCCTTTTGACCGATCGTCCAGGATTCACATAGTGTTTTTGAGCATATTTAGGTCATATCATTTCCGCCCCTTGCACTTCATCCACATCAGCATAGCATATGGAATACATACATCTTAGTCCTAGCAAGCATACATAATCATTTGCCTTTAATGACACACAAGTGAGTGAAAGTCTAGAAAGACCGATTTCTCGGGCGCATGGGGGTGCCTAACAGCTTCCCCATGCGTAACAGGAGTCCTTACCCTTTCTCTGGTCCACAATGACCAATGTGTTGCTTCCATTAGGCACAGAGCATGCACGCACATTCATGCATACATTTGCATTCATTTTGTATAGTTTTTTTCTCGTGTTTTATCGCATCCGATTTTCCTCGTCTTTCCAGCTTTTAAAAAGATTACATGGCGACTCCATTTTGTCTTTATCGTTTCTTTTTTTGTGTTTTTTTAGTGTCTTCGAGTCGAGTGTCTTTCCTTGGATTTACCATCTTCGTCATGACCTTTTCGGTCCTTCGTGCGCTCCCTCACCACGAAAGGTTGGTTCTGATATGGTCATAGAGAGATTTACCCTTATAGGCAAGAAATGTGCTGACTTTGTGAGCTAGTTAACAATTACCCATACTATGTCGTTCTTTCTTTTGGTCTTGGGTAATCCCGTCACAAAGTCCATAGATATATGTTTCCATTTTCAAATTGGAATATCCAGAGGTTGCAAAGACCCTCCAAGCTTTTGGAGCTCAATTTTTATCAACTAAAAGATTGCACACTTTGCTACATGTTTAGTAATTCTTCTCTTCATCCGAGGTCACCAAAAGTTCCTTCTTAGGTCCTTGTACATCTTGGTATGTCTTGAATGAATTGTATGTCTGGACCGGTGGGCTTTGTCCAGCAATCTTTGCCGACTTCTTCCACTTAAGGCACATACAAGAACAAGTCATACCTCAACCCACCATCTACACCAACAAAGAAGTGAGGTGCCTCTCTAACCTCCAGCTTCTCCCAAGTTTCTTATACAAAGGGGTCCAGTTGTTGAGCAACCACAAATGCTTTTAATAACTTCAGGTAAACAAACAAGTTAGTGCTCCAATAGGTCTTTGAGACTACCTTCGAGGTTTGCACTCGATCAATCCTTTCAACATGTGCCATTCCTTAACCATCAGGCTGACCATGACATGAGTGCATCTACTCAGTGCATCCGCACCACATTGGCTTTCCTTGGGTGGTAGGACAGATTAAATTTATAGTCCTTGAGATATTCCACCAACCTTCGTTGTCTTAGATTCAAGTCCTTCTGCGTAAAAATATACTTCAGACTCCAATGGTCTGTAAATACTTCAAACTGTTCGCCGTATAGATAATGCCTCCCAAGTCTTTAGGGCAAACACTACTACAATCATTTCTAGGTCATGCATGGGGTAATTCTTCTTATGGTCCTTTAATTGGCAGGAAGCATATGCTACCACCTTGCTATGTTGTATCAAAATACACCTTAATCTGGTTTCACAAGCATCGTTGTACATTATGAAACCCCCACTTCCAGAAGGTAGTGTCAAGATCGGAGATGTAACCAGTTGAGCCTTCAACTCATTAAAACATTCTTCACACTGCCAATTCCACACAAATGGAACTTCTTTTTGAGTTAGTTTGGTTAGAGGTGCTGCAATCTTGGAAAAATCCTGAATGAACATCCAATAATATCCTACCAAGCTCAAGAAACTTCTGATTTCTATCACATTCTTGGGTCTAGTCCAACTGTTCACTTTAGCAAGATCCACCTTAATGCCTTCTCCTAAGATGGTGTGGCCAAGGAATGTGATTTCTTCCAACCAAAACTCACATTTAGAGAACTTTGCATAGAGCTAATGTTGCCTCAACGTCTTCAGCACGATCCTCAAGTACATCTAGTGAGTTTCCACATGACACTACAAACACCATCATGAACTAATCCAGGTAGGGTCTGAACACCTGGTTCATCAAGTCCATGAAGGTGGCTAGAACATTTGTCAACCCGAATGGCATGACTAAGAACTCATTATGGCCATACTAAGTCCGAAAGACTGTCTTGTGTACATTTGATTCCCAGATTTGGAGCTAGTGATAGCCTGATCTCAAATCAATTTTTGAAAAGACTGAGGCTCCTTGTAGTTTGTCAAACAGATCATCTATCCTAGGCAACAAGTATCTGTTCTTTACTATAATCTGATTTAGCATCTAATAATCTATACATAGCCGTAGTGAACTATCTTTCTTTTTGACAAGGAAAATAGGCACACTTCAAGGTGATATACTTGGCTTGGTAAATCCTTTGTCTAGTAGCTCTTGCAATTGATTCCTGAGCTCTCGCAATTTAGTAAGTATCATTCTATAAGGGGCCTTTGAGATAGGACTTGATCTTGGCACCAAATCAATCAAGAATTCTACCTCCCTGTGCGGTAACATACTAGGTAACTCCTTTTGGGAAACATCAGGTTACACACAAAACAACTGGTGTATGCCTAGAGTAAGCGAGGAGGATATAACTACATTGGCCAAATATCCCACGCAACCTTTTGTTAGAAAATAGTAGGCCTTTATCGTTGAAATCACCTTCTTCAACTCATCTGGTTTATTCCTTGTACCAAGCACAAGCCCTATCATAGACATTCCACTAGCACCTTCTTCTTTGCATGATCAATTATTGTTAAATGTTGCGCTAGCTAGTCCATACCTAGCATTACATCATACTCTTGCATATCCATTATTATCAGATTAACCTTGAAATTCTAATCTCCCAACCTAACAATCATAGATATCTCCATGCTAGGCTATGCTCCCTCAATGGAGTCACTACGTTGAGGTGAAAAGCTAACCTTGTTAGCCTGTCTCCAACCTCAGCTGTAAATGACTCAGAGATGAAGGAAAATGAACTCCTTGAGACAAATAGTACTATTTCCATTTAGTCAGCCACCAAAAAAGAACCTAAAGATAATACATACTACAACCATAAACCATAATTATTATTAAGAACAGTACTAAATACATAACTACATAGGAGGGTAGAAATTACAATACATAGCTCCTGAAGGGCCGATATCAGGAGCAGATATCAAAAATATGCATCCCTTGGTTGGTTAGCGAGGTGCATCTACTACTTTCTTTGGAGGATTAGGGCAGTTTCGCTAAAAATGCCTAGCCACCCAGATTCAGTTGCCGACGAGGACATCAGAAATTGCTCCTTACCCTCTACAACATCTCCTGAAGGGCCGGCATCAGGAGCAGATATCAAAAATATGCATCCCTTGGTTGGTTAGCGAGGTGCATCTACTACTTTCTTTGGAGGATTAGGGCAGTTTCGCTAAAAATGCCTAGCCACCCAGATTCGGTTGCCGACGAGGACACTAGAACGTCCTGTGTTCGGTCTGTCCACAGATGAAGCAAGTTCTCTCCCTCTTTGAGCCACTATTTGAGCCTATTTGACTATATTCAACACTGTCTCCCTATGAAGCTACGTCTTCCATCAAAAGTCGAGATAGTGCATTCTTTCCTTTTCTTCCAGAGTTCGCAGAACTCTCAGAGCTTGGCATCCTAAAAGTAGAAGGCTATGGGGCAAACATCTTCCCCTTTCCTTTGGGTTAGGTTTTCATTTACTGCTTATGTTCTTCAAATCGAGTAGTCAGATCCACCGCATTCAACAAAGTTCAACACCAATAGCCCATAACTTTTAGCTTAAGTCCTGGGTTTAAACCTTCTACGAACTACTTGGCTCTACGCTCTTTTGTGTCAAAGGATTATGCAAACCACTCCAGCCGGGAGAACATTGGCTCATACTCAGCCACTGTCATGTTGTCCTACTTTAAGTCTTTAAACTCTTTGCCCAGTCTATTTCTCTCATGATCTGGGAAATATTTCTAGTAAATGACATCCTAGAAGTCTCCCCAAGAGATCATTAATAGATCTGAGTTTGGGAACATCAGATGATGCATGGCTCTCCACCACTAATCGGCTTCACCCTCAAACTAGAAAGCCGCCAACCGCATCCATTTTCTCCTCTGGACACTCCATGCTCTTCATAATTTTTTTCATTTTTAGCAACTAGGCCTCACACTCCTCAGGTTTGCCTCGATCATTGAAAGTTGGAGCATGAAGACAGTTGAGTTGCTTCAGCCATCGATATTTCCTTTTTTGAGGGACTATACGATCCCTTGCATCATGCTACTTAGTTCCTCCTACATCTTGCATCACCCACCTCTCTCACTAGTATCTAAGCTGGATGCAGGAGTCCTCCCTCTACTTCTACCTCTACCTCTACCTCGGAGCTATAGGCTGCAATCACCACAAAACCACAAAGGAATGGAAAATAGGTCAGGTGCAGTCATCCTATACTATGCAAGTCCTATGGAACTACTAGACCAAACATCCTAAGCTACTAGGCTTAGTGTACCTAAGCTTTGATATCAATCTGTAATGCCCCCAGTGCCACAAACTAGCACCAACTCTATCGAACATATATTAACTAAATAATTAAACAAGTATGCTGGAAATAAAACTACTAAGCTAATAATTATTAAAAACTATTACCACTTCCTAGGACCTATGGTTTGAGGCTACATGGCTCCAATTATGTATTCTATTACTAGATTGCAATTTCACTAATCTACACCTACACAAAAACAATAAAGAAAACACATGAGTGACAACCATTGTCACCCAGTACGCATCCACCAAAAACCAAAACCAAAAACTCTGAAGAAACCACGAAATGAAGTTGCCATCAATAGCTACCAGAAGATACACAGTTGTCATCCATAGTAACATGAAAACCACATTAGAAAAGAACACTAAAACTCGCAAAACATAATTATAAATCCATTCGATAAATCCATTTCTTAAACCATGCCTTTCAAATCATAATCTTTATATTCTTTAAATTATATGTATTTTGAAACCACTTTATGCATTTTCGGAAAGCCAAACCACAACTGAAACTATGTCAAAACCATAACACATGCACCCAATGCGAAAACCTATTGAGTCACTCTGACCATAGATGATCGACCAGCCATATGCAATCGCTAAGGACTTGAACCTCGGTCTCTACTGTACTGCTACAAAAGACTATCCCGTGCAGGAGTCCAACTGTTCCAAGAACTTAGTCATCAATATATCTATATATCACACAACATGGGATGCATCCACCAATGCCCCTTGGTATTCAGGCACCTGAGGACTCTAATCCTAAACCTGACCAACACCACGTCTAGGTACCCAAGGAACTCGAACCTCGGACCTTGTAGCGCAATCATTATAGTCACAAGGACTCTAACCTTAGACTCTTTCAGCAGCACGTTTAGGGGGACTCGAACCCCCGACATCACTAGGAAGACTCAGCAACCATATCCACAGATGCGCACCTAACCTCTCAGAGCTATCGAACACAGCTGATCTACTAGTACAATCTTACGGTATCATGGTACCATTTAAAAACCACAGAAAACACTTTCAAAACCATATACAATTTTTTCCAAAACCATTTTCAAAATAATTTTCTACAACAAATCATCTATAGAATCAAAACAACGATTAAATCATCAAAACACAAACCAAACCATCACCGAAGGGTCTGATTGACCCATCTACAATAGCATACCACAGGACCAACTGACGAGTTCCACCTGCGATTCTGATCCGCAGCAAGGACCCACGAGCACCCATTTTACAGACAGTGTAGACCAATAATAGAACTCGATGGAAATTGCTTGAAATGGGAACGAAGGGTGAATGCACCATAGACCACCATAAATTCCAAAAAATATATTAAAACGTAGAGCTCTAAGTCATCTATCATTTGGAACAAAAATTACTAGAAACTGATATGAGTAGCTCGAGAAACAAAAATCCAAAGGCAAAGAGGTCAAACGATAAACATAGTAACCCATCGTTGAAAATTCACTATATATCCTTTTAAAAATCACCATAAATTACGAAATCTCTACCATACCACGAATTCATGCTAATCTACACATTTTTATCATTTTTTACATGATACAGAAATGAAAAAGGTGAGATGGGACACGTACAATGATCACCGAAGAGCTTTTCTTTCTTCTCCGACTATTGCTTCTTCTCCTCTCCTCTCTTTCACCTCCTCTCTTCTCTCTCCCTCACTCTCAAGCTCTCTTCCTTCTCTCTCTCTCACTTGCTTGCTTCCCCTCAGCCCACGCATGCCCTCTCTTTATTTTTGCCCTACGACCAACAATCACTCAAAAACACGAGCTATCAGCGTTGTAGGGTATGGTGTTGAGGGTGGTAGTGTGTTTCTCAAGCCTTCTATTGTGCATCTTTGGCGTTTCTTTCTTTCTCAGAATCCCACACATTCACAGGTCACAACACACCAAAATACCACACAATATAGAGAGTCAAGGAGAAACCACAAATGCAATAGGAGAATTAAACACAAATTTACCACGATTACTAATAAATATGCATATAGTTACAAGTAATCAAGTTTCAACTTATCTAGATTACACACATATGGGTACTAATTTTCGATACAAGTTTTACATCATTTTTGGATTTCTAGACTTGCAATTTGTGGTCCCATCCTGTGTAGGCAACACGCGGGCCCAACCTACGATCGTAACCCGTGGTAGTTATCCGTGATTGACCCTTAGTTGTTGTAGATATTACAATAACATTTATAATACATTTTTATTCTTGATGTAAAATAAGTTTAATGTATTTTTAATTTTGACTAAATTTAAATTTAAATAATAAAAAAATACTTTTCAATTTTTATTATATTATTTAAAATCTCTTTTCTTATAAGTTTGAACTTTGAAGATGTTAAGGTATTATTACATGTATACATGTAATGAACATAGTGTACGAAAGTAATACACAAAAATGAGGTACAAAACAAAATACGAAAGCACAACATGATTGGGCTCAAGGTATGACATGACATGGGCAGAATTTGACCCATGCCTTGAGCCATGCTTAGGTTAAGTCTTTTGTCAACCGTGTCGCTATAGTAGGTACGATTAAGAATTTATGCTACTACCAACTATGTTGTGTCGACATGGCATGGCTCACTTGACACTTATAGACCTATTGCCATCCAATGGTGTTGGTTGTTGTCATTTGATGAAAGTCCACTTGTGGCAAGGTACTGTCATCGTTCGATGACTATCATCGCGATGTGGGGCTATGGTGAAGATCAACGTGGGATTGTGGTAAAGACGACTGTTTGTGCCCTATGTTGCCGTGTTGACTAAGAAATTAAGGTGGGAGTAAAGAAGGATGCTTGATGCTAGGGACTAGGGTTTTAAGTTTTAACTATCATTTAAATATTTAAGTAAAAAATATATATAGTAAAAATACACATTTTTGTTAATTATGTGTTAAAATTTAAAAACAATATCTATATTCTTATTAGTATCTGTTTAAAATTAAGGAGGCAATTTTTACATAGGTGCTTACATATAAGAAGTATGTAGGCATCTTTTTTTTTTATTAATATATAGGAGAGAAGAAACAACCGTATAGATATATTTTTAGATATTCATAAATACATAGTAAAATTTTTATTTAAATTTAACAACTATTAGTCCTTGATCTAAAGGTCTTAAAATTTGATGTATTTTGTTAAATTCTAATAGTTAAATTTTAGATTAAAAATTAATAGTAAATATAACTCATATTAGAATAAAACTTTAACATATAATAGATTATCTTATAGATTAATTAATTATATAATTAGATTTTATTTTAAAAAAATAAAAATAGAATAACTACGAGAAAAATTCCTGTAAACAACTACGCAAATCATTTACTGGAAAATTAAAATACCATGTCTGATTCGATATCGGTATTTAAAAAGGAATAAAAGAAAACAACCACAAAAGCAGACGGCCAGCCAAGAAAAGGCTTTGGACAACTACTGCTCTCTCTCTCTCGTAAAACCAGAGAAAAGAAAGAGCGAGAAAAACCCTAATCACCTCCTCCCTCCTTTCCATGGCGAGAAAGAAATCACCACCCGTCCCCGAATCCGACCACTCAGGCGAAGAAGAACAGCAATCGGAAGAGGACTCTGAAGAAGAAGTCGAAGAAGAAGAAGAAGAAGAAGAAGTCGAAGAAGAAGAAGAGGAAGAGGAGGAGGAAGAAGAAGAAGAAGAAGAGGAAGAAGAAGAAGAGGAAGAAGAAGATGAGGAGGAAGAGGAGTTCAACAGTCAAGATTCAATCAGGAAGCTACTGGAACCATTCGGGAAGGACCAGCTGATCGAGCTCATGAAGTTGGCGTGTCGCGCAAACCCCGCCATCCTGGAGAGGATCGCCGCCACCGCCGAGTCCGACACCACCCACCGCAAGATCTTCGTCCACGGCCTCGGCTGGGACGTCCCCGCCGAGACCGTCGCCGCCGCCTTCCGCCAGTTCGGCGACGTCGAGGACTGCAACGTCGTCACAGACCGTGCCACGGGCAAGTCCAAGGGTTACGGGTTCGTGCTGTTCCGGAGGCGGGCGGATGCGCAGAGGGCGCTCGAGCAGCCGCAGAAGAGGATCGGGAACCGGATGGCGGCCTGCCAGCTCGCGGCACTGGGGTCCCCGCAGGTTGGTGGTGGGGAGAAGAAGGTGGAGGTGGGGGGTTCGGCGGCTGTGGGTGTGGCGGGGGTTGGAACTGGAGTGCTGCAGCCGAATGATCTCGCGCTGACATACGGGGCAGGGTCAGTGGTTGGTATGAGTCCCGCGGCTGGGTTGGTTGGTCAGAGTGTGTATCCGGCAGTGGGGCAGAATCCGGCATTGGCGACGGTGGGGCACAATCCTGGATTGGCGACGATGGGGTTGTCTCAGTCAATGAGCCGTGGGGGATCGAATTCTGTGGCGTATGGGACAGGGCTGGGGTTTGGTGGTGCCGTTCCGGGGATCAATAGTATAAGTCCTAGTGTTATTGGGAGTTACGGTGCACAGACGGGTTTGCAAGGGTTGGGAGCTTACCAGAGTAGTCAGCTGCCATCTACTGCAGGGATGAGGACTCAGGCGGGTGTTGGGCTTCCGGGGAGTAACTTGTCGCATTACCTTGGACGCTAGGTAAATATTTTTGTTGTTTGGATTGGTCATTTGGTTTCTGTTTTTAGGTTATCTGTTATCAATGCTTGTTTTACATTAAAAAAAAAGGATGGGTGGAACCTCTGGGAAAGATTACCTGCATGAATATTTACTAAAAAGTGACGTTTTGAATGTATTTAATCTTTATTTTCAATCATGAAGTATATTTTGCAAAAAACATGTACTTATGTAAAGGACTCTCTTTTCCAAGTAGAATTGGATAGAATGATGTTGATGTAAGCTTTGTGTTGAGGTGCCATGTTCTTAAAATGTGTCATGTTTTTCTCATGGCATCCTCAAGACCACTATAAAGAAAAACCATGTTTAGCTTTCTATAGCCATCAACAATTCTTTAAACATGAAGTGGGGTGAAAACTTTTACACCCAAAGAGACTTGTACCCAAATGTGGTATAATGAATGTGGAGTTGACTTCTTGCACCTTTTGTTTTAGTTCACTAACATTGTATCCATTAATCATTTGAAACATTAGTCTCAATTATCCTTTGTCCTCCTTTATGCTTTGCAATGTAAGAAATGCAGTTGCATTATGACACACTAAGACTAACAAAAAAGTAGAAAGGAACAACCATCAAACATTGAACATAAACTATGACCTGTGATGATAAACAAAAACCAGACAAGATGAGACTAACTAGCATCGATGATTAAACAAGAGGTAAAGAGCAAGTGACAATTGACAACAGTAAAAAGAAGTTATTAACATTTCATCAAACATCAATGATTTAATCAGCTGTCCCCCAATTAGCAACAAGTACTAACAATTAAAATCTAATATTATAGTACGTACATATCTTTTTTGACGAGTTCCTACATATTTAATAAAACTAAGATTAACTAAAATTGTTGTAAAATATATTCTAAAATCAAGCACAATAAAATCAATCATGCTAAATCTATCAATACCCATAGTAAAATTAAATAATCTTCAAATTTAATGAAATATCAACACAAAGGTACTAGCCAATCATGAAAAGCTGATGGATAGCGACCTAAAAGAATCACAAGCTTTTGAAGAGAATTACCTAAAAATGACAAATCAAAGGGAGTGGTGTACCTGTGGGAAAAACACAACGTGAAGTGAGAAAGATGTATGAGATGAACTGCTGGATGTAGAGAAAGGACAAGGGCCTGGACTGTCCACCCGTGCATCTCCTAGTGTGGTCGGCTGTGGTGAAGACATGACTAGTTGTGAATTTTGTGATAGTCCAAAGAAATTAAAGTGAACATGGGTTGATGACTTTATTCCTTTTTTCCTTAATACTTGCATTTGTAGACATTTTGTCAAGATATATACAAATGTCAACCATTTGAAAGTGTTGGATGGATACAAGGATTGTTGGATTATTTTCTGATCTTAGTTTTATTAAAATATAATTGATTGGTAGAATAAATAAAGATACTTTGTAACACCTGTAAAATTCATTTTGTAATTATTTACATTTTATGAATTTTATTCCTGGACGGGTGTTACTGTTTCGATATCCGTTGTATGGATTTGTACTTTTGGGCTTGGGCCTCGTGGGTCGGCTTCTATTTGCATGTTCATGTGCGTAGTTGGCACTATGCATTGTGGTACTGTGCATGTGGGGCTTGGGTGTGGGTCCGTGTCGGGCCCTTGTTGTGGGTCGATGGTTTAGGTTGGTAGTTGGCGTCTTGGTTGTGGTAGGTGGTTGGGTTCGTGTGATGGTTGGCGAGGTTGGCAGTTGGGGGAAAGGTTGACATGCATGCGACCACCTACTCCTTCTGCGTGGTTTTTAGGCCAGAGGCCTCTGCCATGCATGACACAAGCCTCCTTCTCTTCCCTTGCGCATTCCCTCCGTCCTAAGCACACTACCTCCCTTTCCTTTCCTCCTCTCATTTTCCCCTCCCCCTCTCCCTCCATCTCACCCCACCTCCTTTCCCGTCTCTCTCTTTCTCTCTCTCTCACTCTCCCTTCCCTGTTTCTCTCCTCCCTACGACCTCCTCTCTGCTTGATGTGCTCGAGGGCCAGCATCGGTGTGCAGTGGCTTGTGGTGGTGCGTGGAGCTTGAGCGGAGCGCTCTCGTGGCTGTGGTTACGTCGGAGTTTGTCGGAGTCGACTGGAGATCGTCGGAGCTTGTGTCAGGTACGCATCTCTAATCCCTGTAATAGAGAGTATGAAAATGATAAAAATTGATAGGGTTACATGAAATCTAGGTAAATTTACATTCTTAGAATTTATTGCGATTTTATGAGAATTTATGGGCATTTATGTCGGTGGTTGCATTTTGGGTCCTTTTGAACCTTCTGCCTTTGTAATTTTATATCTTGATGCATGGTGAATGGATTTTAGTTTTGTTTGTTGGAATTTGGAGTAGACTCGAGGGTCTACATCTTATGTTTTATACAAGATTTTTGGTGTTTCTTTAAGAAGTGTGATCGGAGGTTCCAGTTGGGGCGATTTCGGACGGTAGGGTTTGAGTCGTTTTTCTATTTTTCGTAGAATTCGGCATACCGAACTATTTCGGTATGCCGTTTCTCTGTTAGACTAGGTCCTCTGGTTGAAATTCGGTCGTCTAATTTTAGATGGTCGCTCGAATCAGGAGATTTAGGCCGACCGAATCATTTTTGGTATATCGAATTTGGCCTGAGTGTTGATTGTTGATCTGATTCGGTCGATTGATCTAGATCGGCCTACCGAATCAGGGAATTTTGGCATACCAAACTTGTTTTCAGGCATGTCTAATCAAGGCCCAAATAAGTTATAAAAAAAATCTGATTTTCGAGGGTTTTCCGGGTTAGTTTGTTTTGTCCCATTGAGAGGGATTGTGGGCCGTCAGTGGTAGTCTCTTGGGACACTTGATGCGTCGTTTTGTCAAGGTTTTAGAAGAGTTTTCAAAGATATGAAAATAATTTTGGAAAGTGGATTTTAAAGAAATAGTTGGTCTGTTTTGGAAAAATGTTTTTCCTGATTTTCTATATGTAGGTTGAGACAGTGTGGGATCGTGTCGTCGGGACCAGAGAATGTGACGATATTCTCGGGTGGTCGGGCGCGACTCCTTAGTGAGGTTGGGGGCCGAGATACCTGAGACTGAGGGGTGTCGGATCCTGGGGGTATGAGACTCTTTGACTGTCGTCTCAACGCTAGGGTTGAGGTCCATGGGTTGAAGTGTCTTGTGGCACGACAGGGAGGTATGATACTCCTGTTGTTGTTGTGAGCACTGAGGTTTAGGTGTCGTCAGGTGTGGAGGTATGATACTCCTTTCCAAGCACCGTATGTGGAGGACGTCATGAGGAGGCGTACCCTGTGGTGGTTAGTGTGGGTGGGACACCTGTCCTATAGCTGGTAGCGTCCTGAGAGACAAGACAACCTTCCCAAGGAGGGGTTGGCATTGTGAGGGTTCTCCAGGTAGGGAGAATCGCGGGACGGTGATCGCTCCTGCACAGGGTCGTTTTATCGTGGCAGTGGAGAACGTCGTGGTAGCTCCTGGGTGGACTGCGTGTGGTCAGAGTTTAGTTGCTTGGCGTCGGGCTTCTCGACTTACTGTGTGTGGTTTTGAGCATTGAGGGCCTCGACGTATGTGGAGGACGTCATGAGGAGGCGTACCCTGTGGTGGTTAGTGTGGGTGGGACACCTGTCCTATAGCTGGTAGCGTCCTGAGAGACAGGACAACCTTCCCAAGGAGGGGTTGGCTTTGTGAGGGTTCTCCAGGTAGGGAGAATCGCGGGACGGTGATCGCTCCTGCACAGGGTCGTTTTATCGTGGCAGTGGAGAACGTCGTGGTAGTTCCTGGGTGGACTACGTGTGGTCAGAGTTTAGTTGCTTGGTGTCGAGCTTCTCGACTTACTGTGTGTGGTTTTGAACATTGAGGGCCTTTACTTGTGTTTTGGGCTAGTAGAGTCTTAGTTGTGGTTTTGACCGATGTGGACTTGGTTTGTGAGGTTTTGAGAAAATAGTTTGTGAAATGAATTTAAAAGAAAAGTAATTATGATTTGTTTTCTGTGGTTTTCGTGGGGTGCATACTGAGTGACTCTTGTCACTTATAGGTTTTCCTTGTGATTTTGGTTTACAGGTGCAGACATGTGGTTGGTTTAGCGTAGTGCATATAGTTTGGAGTCTCTTAATCGCACACACAGGTTCTTGATAGTTAGATATTTTATATTTGGTTTTAATTTTCCTGTAATTTAATTTGTTTTAAATTATTATGGAAAATGAAGGACGTTACATACCTGGTTCAGCCAGTAATGCAGTACTACAAAATTGACCCTGATATGTTGGGAATTATTTTCTTAATCCATTTTAGTGGGAGGGATCATTTGGCCTAAAATTTTCATGGCTCTCTTAAATTTTTCTTCCATTCTTTTCCATGACTTGATCATATTTCTGTAGATGAGCTTAGAATATCAGTTTCTAGAAGATTTGATGATTTTGGGTGATGGGCAATCCATGATATGCAGTGACATCAAGACTGAGACGTAGAGGATATCTGATGTCCATTGAGGGGCATAATCCACAGTTTACGAAGTTGAGATTCATAGTCCATCGAAGGACAAATCAAACCATAATGAAATTAAGAAGTTAGGAGATCTATGGTCCATGAATGGCATATCCATCCATAAAGACGACATGGTGGAGATATGGGGACATCTACTATCCATGAAGAAGGATCTTTAGGATATGCTGGCAATTGTCACAAATGCTAGTGAGGTTTCCAATTCCAGTTTGGTTGTCGAACTGTTTTAGTCGTTGGGTGGGTGAGTCTGTCCGTGATTTGGTTGGATTAATGATGTCATAACTAAATTAATTTAAAACTATAACACAATTGTGGGAAAAAAATCACACATATGCATGATGCTTCTCTCTATTTGGAAATGCACTTTATGTGGCTTCAAATGCATTTTTAAGAGACATTTGCACCATATACGACAACTGTCTTATAAAACAGAAAACAACCTCTACATGGATTGAGTTTCTAAATGTGTTTTGAAAAATGAGATTTTTAGTCTTTGGTGTTTAATAAAAAAAATTAGACAAACTAACTTGTGTGACTATTTTGGTTGTGTGATTATGCTAGATCTATGAGCCTGACAATTTGGGGCAAAGTGATAGCAAAATAAGAAAGGTAAGGGTGCTGCTTCTCTGCCTTAATCCCCAATAAAGTAATAGAAATGTGTATTTTAGTATATTTACATTTATTATAGTTTTTCCCGAGGGAGCATCAAAGAAAACTTTTACTGAAAACCCTTTTAAATTATGAAAAAAAGAAAGAGACAAGGATCATAGAGGAGTCAAGATCAGCAACAAAATGCGCAAAGAAGGAAAAAAAACTGGAGCACCACAAAGGTCTTGCCCTTACTGAATATGCACTTGCTTTCCAGATGTCCTTTATACAGTCCCTTATCTGCACATACATCCGCATACTACCTTTTTGAACAATTATGCTTCATAAGTAGCCATAATGTGAAAAAAATCATTAATTTTTGCCTTATTTTCTTCTTCGAATTTCATATCATGTACTGTTGGTGGATTTGCACAGGATAATTCTTTGTTGTGTTCTGTTGTATTCAGTCTTACAATATGAATTCAGCTATTAACACTGAAATCTGGCTCCATGGTGTGCTAGAGATGAACCAAACATGTAAGATGAATTTAGCAACTTTTATGTAAACAGTGCAATAATGACTGACAAGTTTAATCACATGTTCCTTGTATACTTGGTCAATTTTATGTACTAACATTACCACATTTGGGCTGTCTATGAAGTGCTACTGAATTGTTCCTAGTTCATCTCTTTGCATGGTTATTTGTTTTGCTGTTGTTTGAACCATTAGGGGCCGAGGATGTGAGTATTCCTTCGAAGTTTACATAGGGTATAACAGTGTGTATTGAAATTTCCTTGTATGAACTGCAAGGCATGTGTTGTTATCATAGGTGGCTAAAGTTGCAATATTAGGCCCTCAGTTCTTTTGTAATCACATTATGTTGATTTTTTTGGGTGTTTATGACTTCAGTGATCTTTTCAATGTGCTATTTCAATTATTTTTTGTTGAATGTTCTAATGTGTATTTCTCATTGTCGTTCTTTCATCTGGCAGTTGAAATACAGACGAGGAGAAGAACAGCATGAAGTGATATGAAATACATTTTTATGGCCTAGTGAGAAATGAGAATGTTACTAGGGGTAGAGCTTCTTCTGAATCTTGTATTCTTAGGTTTCCTTTTGGCTAATTTGTCTTTAGCAGCAGTGAAATTTTATTTGTTTTTGAACTCGAGCAAGGTATGAATTAAGGCATTTTTAGCTTATACATATATGCTTTTAGGCATTCGACAATTTTGATTTCCCGTCTCCTAGATATTTTGCGATCCTCTGCATTTCAGCCTGCTACCTGTTGACCAGTGGGGTTGCTTAATGGGCAATAGATATTCTCATGAGTGGTTGAATAACATTGTCTCTTCAGAAATGATACGACGAACCTCGTTTCTAAATCCATAATGTGTTGGTGAACGTATGGTCTGGTAATTTTAACCTGTGGATCTGATCCATAATGTACGGTTAAAAAAATCATGCCCAGGACCAAGTATGCTACTGTTTTATATTTTTGAAATGGAAAAATAATATATTAAGTATGCTATTGTTAATGATGGTTGTCTATGTATTTAGGAAACAGGAAAGAGCAATCTGTCTTGGGCTTGACAAAATTTTGTCGGTAATTTTTGGTCTTGAGTAGGAAATTTTTTTTTTTCTACTTGTTGAAATTAGACATGACCTCGATACAATATCGATATAGTGAAAGTTTCTGAACTTGTTGAAATTAGACATGACAATTAAAACCGTGGTCTTGCATGGGCTGAGTTGACATCGATACAATATCGACATGGTAAAAGTTTTTGAACTTGTTGAAATTCGTCATGATATTCGAAACTATGGTCTTGCGTGGGTTGAGTTGTATCTTATCTTTAGATAATTCATAGGCTTAAATCTTGTACTTCCCCTCTAATAAAAGGTTTGAAAGCTATTGGCATTTGGCAGTAGTTTGGGGAAGTCCACGATTACTTTTTTTTTGGAGACTTACCTCCTTGCTCTGTCATAGTCTATTGAGGATGTTATATTAAAAAAAAAGTCTATTTGAGGATGTTGTCGTAATTGTCTCTACATGGTAATAATTTCTGGCAGAATAATATCTTAAAAAAATAAACCAATACTGGCAGAATATTTCCCCGTCTGGCTATTTGTAACTTTCACCCCATTTTCTTGTCTGAAATATTATTTTCTGAAAGCCAGATAATAGGTCCACCACAGCATAAGAAAGAAGCACCTCCTTTTTGTTTCTGTTAAGCATGAGAATGACCTCCTAATACCGAAAATTTCCACAAACCAATCCATTTTTTGGTCTCCAAAACAGCTTCCTCTCCTGGAATAATATTGCAGCACTAGATAGCAAAGTCAAAGCACCAGATTGTTGCATTGTTTGTCTTTGAAATATACCTTGTGTACCGTCTGTCTCTCTTTCCTACTCTGCCTGAGTGCATTGCTAATATCAGCAACTCCTGACTTCTGTAAATAGGATTCTCTGCTAGCTCTTGCCATCTTTGGTGCTGAAGTTGATTGACTATCCAACGAAAACCTGCTATAGATTCCTTAATAACTGGATATTTTTTGTGCTGTTGTGCTTAGGATTGTACGTTCTTGCAAACGCACAAATGATGTTCTGAGACGGACAAAATAACGTTGCCTTCTTTACTGAGACAGGGATGTGTCGATATGTCTCCGGAGTAGACAAACTTCAATAGGGCACATGTGTCTAGTCCGCAGCCCTGGCCAAGAGTTGAGTCTAGCGTGAATTTATTGATTTATTCTTTCGATTACAGATGCAAACGGAGGATTATTGTTCAATATCTCTATCTATTCTGGAGCGAAAGTTGATGTCCGTATCCGACCACGAGTGGATACGGATAGTGTTTGGACAATGATGTTTTATTAGCAAGTACAAATATGGATGTGTTATTTTGCTTTTGAAAGGATATGGACACAAATATCCGAATATATATTCCTATATTTTTTCTCTTAATTATATAACTTATAAGTAACAAAAATCTTTGAGAAATACTATAATTGTTGAAATTTACTTCCTAAATCTTCAATTATTTAAAAACTACGATAAAATCTCTAATATTATTGAATATTATTTTTGTTCTAGTTTTTAGAAGATTCAATGAATTATAATTGTCTCATAAATTAACTAAAAAAATGCTCCATAGTCCTTAAAATTTTTGAAAAATTACAGTAATGTCTCTAGAATTTAAACTTGTGCCCATCGATATATTCTAAAAAATTACATAAAATCCACAAAATTATTAAATTTAGGGTCATACATTATCCATATTAAAGAAAGCACTCAATTCAAAATGAAAATACCAAAGACTTGGATGTAAAACTCCATCTCTTTGAAAATGAATAACCTCAACTCATCATCACATCTAAATAGACTTGATATATGATAATTTTATTTTGCACATGGTAAAACACATAGTAGAAACAAGTATATAATAAAATACATTTCATAAAAATCTTACTGATGGTCTAATTGACTATTTAATATACATATCCATATCTAAATCATTTTTTAGCCAACTTTGTATCTAACTTTGTATTAATTTACTTTTTCCTTTTCATATTTCTATCTGACTTTGTTCATATTCCTTTCCTCTTGTATCTGCTTTGCATTCGTATCCATTTTTTAGGACAATGATTGTAGTTTTCCTATCCATATGATATCTATATTCATGTCCATATCGAAACTTCAAAAACAGATATAGTAACACCTCTACTTGAAATGCTGTTGCATCATAAAAAAAATGAGTTGTTTAGTAAATGCTAGAATCTACAATTTCTATGAGAAGTAGGATTTAGGAAGCTCTCTCGAAGGTTCATGATTATTCATTTTATGTGAGAGTATAAAAAGTCAAAAATTGTTTTGTTTTTGTGATGAAAATTTGATTCCAAAATCTTGTTTGACATTGCATCATTGACATAGCTTTTAGCATTTTATATCTATTTTTCATCTAGAAAATCATGAAATCTAGAAACTAATCTCCTAGAAACTCTCAAAAGTCCTCCCAAACATGCCCTTATTGTCTGTGATCAACCTGGTTACATTCTTTCTATAAGTCATGATGTTGCAGTTGCTTCTACAATATTGCTTTCATTGCCTCTTCTATTGGTCAGTGGAAACTAGCTATAATTTCTTAAAAAGAATCATGTGCAGTGTTTCTTCCATGACTTAGTGTTTTGTAATGTGAAGACATGCTACATTTGAACAGATAAGGAAACAGGTCTACTCTAATTGTATTATTTTTTAGGAAAATTTTCTACAAATGGTCTCTAGTGCTCTTTTCACTTCAACGGTCCAATTAATATTGTCTGTCCACCAGATCCCACGACATAGATTAGTTTGCTACCATTTGCCAACATTAATAATATACTGCAACATCAGTCGGTTTACCTTCCCAACTAATGTTTTGTCTTTTTAAGACTACTCTTTTCCTCTCTTTTTTTAAAATAAACTACTATTACAATGATATTAATGATACTTAATGTAACTTAAGGTCAGTTTATATACAAAATTTGATAGGAAATAAAATTCTAGAGTCAACAAAAATTACTAGTAAATGAAAAGTAAAAGGAAACAAAAGGCAATTGGTTTCTTGTTGACCAAGTTTTCTGTTGTTTGTGTTTATTCAAGAAAGCTAGGGAAATTGAAATATGGTTGTGACACTGATTGCTTTGGCAAAGTTGTTGCATTGTCAAGGTTGAGGAAGGTGGGGAGGGGAGGAGGAGGAAGACGTAGATAAGGTCTTCTATTGCTAGCAAGGTTGGGGTTGCATGGCACTAGCAAGGAAAAGGAGGAGGAGGCTGAGGAAGGGAGGGGGAGAATGACGAAGATGATATCTTCTATTGTCAACGAGGTTAGGTCGCTTGGCATTGGCTAGAAAGAAGAGAGGAGGAAAAGGAGAGGTTTGGGGGGTGGGGGGAGGGTTTGTGGGAGGATGGGGTAGGGATGAGGGGAGGGGGAGGAGGTGGATGATGAAGTAGGAGTTGGAAGGTGGAGGAGCATGGAGATGGGGTCTTTTATTGCTGACAAGGTTGGGGTCACGTGGTGTTGAAGAGGACGATAAGGGGAGGAGGTGGGCAAGGAGGGGAGGAGGCGGAGGAGGAAGGGGCAAGGAGGAGGTAGAGGAGGATGAGGATGGAGAGGGGAGGAAGGGGCTTGCAGGAGGATGACAAAGATGGAGTCCTTCGATGTCAATGACGTTGGGGTTGCACAATGTCGACGAGAACGAGGAGGAGAGGAGGAAAGAGATGGTTTAGGGTAGGAAAGGATTCTTTTAAAATTCCGTGAGTAGGTGGGGGTGGAGAAATGATATCAGTAGGGGTTTATCTACTTTGGAAAGTAAAAGAAATGATCATTTGAAATAATTTCCTGGCAAGTGCACAAATATCATTATTTTGAATGATCAACGAGAAAGATTCCTATCAAATCATTTCTTATGTCTTCTGAATGCATAAACCCCCCAATGTTATTCTAATTGTATTTTATTGGGAAAGAAAGAAGGTAGTAATTATTGTAAATAGCCTTTATAATAACTAAATTAATTAATGTTGAGTGATTAAAGGTAATAAAATTTGCATGCATCATTAAAATGTCATTTGATTTTGTTTTAGAAAAAGTTCTATTTTAGTTACAATTTTGAAACGAAAAGTTTTTCTATTCCAATTTTAAATGAAAATTTCCTTTCTAATATTACAATGTTAAAATTAAGCAAAAATATTTTGCATAAATTTCTATTTTGATAAACTCCTTGTTTGATCTTTTGCACATGGCCTCATTCCTCTCAACCATTCATGGAGAATCCACACAAATACTTTATTTTCAACATGAAATAGATTCTAAATGAAATTTGATACAAAAAAAGATTGGAATGAAAGTAAGAAACTAAATTGAAATAAAAAAAATTGAATCAAAAGTTGCAGTCATCGGAGTTGTAAGATTGACGATGGTGAGGGGGCAGGTTGTGACGATGACGATGGTGAGGGGGCAGGTTGTGACGATGACGATGGTGAGGGGGCAGGTTGTGACGATGACGGTGGCGAGGAGTGAAGGTGATGGCGATGGCGAGGGAAGGTAGCATGGTATGGTCCTCTTAGATTTACAACCGCAAGGACCGTTGCATTGCAAGAGAAGGCCTCGCTTGACGATTCTTCCTTATGGTGGAAGCTACATGATAGAGAGAATTGAATTGGTTTAGGGCATCAAAGGGAAAAGAGGGAGGAAGACCTCAACCTCAACTCAACTTAGCATTCCAAGGAGGAAGAAGGTACTACAGCTCAAGTCTATTCATGAGGAAAAGCGTTCATCTATAATGCATTATATAGGGAATGAGGAGACAATATTCTAACGACCTACTACTTGTGTCTACCAACTAGCAACACAATCATAACAAGAGCACAAGGATAAAACAGAATAACAGAAGGAATCTTTCTAGAAGCACATCTTCATCTACATGAACATCCCTGGAACCCATGCAACCCAATCATTAGATCCATGGTTAGTAAATTTCTAGGATAGTGGGCTTAGACCTGAACCTATATCAACACCTTGTCCCTTAAATTGGGCGTCGACCTTGACAACCCATGTGGAGAACTTACTCGTGAGCTTTGAATAATTCTCCCAAGTGTCGTCAGCTTCAGTTAACTTCAGTGATGTCCTTGGTTTCTTCGTTGGTGCCCACTTCCTCTGGTTCATCTTCATCGTCATTCCACTCACCATGCAACAGGAATAGAGTTTGTTGCTTGCATTTGTGTCCCTTTGACCACCTCTCATTGCAGTTAGAGCAAAGATTTCTCTCCCTACGTTCGTTCATCTTAGCCAGTGTAAGTATCTTAACTAGAAGCGAACTAGCACTCACTTGAAGTCCAATGTCGTTGTTTGGGAGATCAGGCTTGTATGGAGCCATGGTTGAGCTCCACTATTGCTTCCATTGGCCTTGGAACTTTTCCTCGTAGATTCTGGCAAGCTTCACGACCATGAGTATTGATTTTAGATCATATACATACACTTTGAGTTGCAATTCTTCTCAAAGGCCGCTAACAAAGATCTTGGCCAACACGTCCTCTACATACCTCACATGCTATTGGAGAGTGTCTCAAACTTCCTTTAATAAGCTTTCGTTGAGTCTCGTTGTTTTAGTTTAGATAGGAGGGCCATTAGCTTGTCCACCGGAGTGTCACCAAATGTAACGCCCCCAAACAGTGCTACTAGCTGGCGACAGATTCTATCCAACTAATAAAATAAAAAAGGAAACTAAACTACCTTTTACTGAGAACCTGTGTGCAGCTAGTGGCTCTCATTTACATACACCAAGCTAGACTACACTCTAATTTAGCACCTAAAAACAAGACATTACAAAAACACACGTGAGTGACTTTTAAGTCACTTGGTATGCATCCACCAGAAAACACAATAGAAAATATCTACAAAGTCATACTCTAGATTCTCAAAAATCAGAACAAAACTCTTTTAAGTTCTTTCTGAAAATTCTCAACAAAATATGTTTTTTAGGAAATCTCTTTCAAGAAATCATCATGCTTTTCTCAAATATTTTCTCTTTTTGTTGTAAAATTGCATGCTTTAATTCTTTTCTAGAAAATACTCTAGACTAGACTCCAACCCAAAATACAAATCTCAAATCTTGCTAAAACACGACTCTTTGGTTGAAACTAGCTCTAAAAGCTGTTCTCATCTCAGTTAGAATATGGCTAAAACTTAAAAACCAAAAACTCAATCCAATTTTAGCTTAAAACTATCATACAATCTCAAATTTGAAAATCTTTTTTGGTGCCACCTTGATCAGAGGTGACTTGGTTACGAGTAAGTGGAGAGGCACAAACCTCAACCTCCTGTACTATCATAGTGAAAGTCCCTGTGCGGGCATACCACCGTCTCGACCAACAGGTCTCACTAAACTTTTCTCTTTTCTTTTCTCATTGCACGAAGATGCGTTCTTCCAATGTCCCATTGATGTTTGAGTACTCAGGTCATCCTTTCCAGCCCAACTAACACCAGCTTCTCTAAGGAACCTAGTCTCTTCCACCTAGGTTTCCAACCTCGGTATCCACAATTTCGGAAGGTGACTGTTATCAGTTGGGTCACGAACGCTAAGGCCATTGTCCTACCACTATGTGGATCCACACAGAAATATCAGAAATCTATTTTTTTTGAAATCATGCATCTTTCTTTGAAATCTCTTTTCTAAAGCTTTTCCATTACGAAAATCACTTCTATGAAACAACTCTTTTTCTGAAACAGCTTTTCTATAAATCTTGCTTAAACATCGAGAAATTCTTGTTAAATAATCATGCCAAAATACACAAATCATGCATTAATGGATTTGTTTTCATAAAAATCTCTGAAACCAGCTCTAGGGCCTGTTTTGACAGATTGAAATTCTTCGGTATACCGAAATGCCCCGCTATTCTGTCAGTGGTCCAGGGCCCTGGTTCAGCATACCGACCAGGTTCAGTATGCAGAAATCCCCTGATTTGGCATATCCAACCATTTCAGTATGCCGTTCCAGATGATTTTTGCAGAAAGCCCTTTAGCCATAAACGACCGCTTGCCGAAGTTGGAACCCTAGGCGAACCTAGCTTTGGTGAACCAAAAATCCTACAAAAACTCTTAATTCATGCATTCTAAGTCTTCTTTCTTTTGGGACAAATTTCATCAAAAACCATCAAGTATTACTCGAGATATAAAAATCACAAGTCATAGAACTCATTCCTTATTACTATTGCTTAATCCATGGAAATTCCTCAAAATCCACACACAATTCATGGAAAAATCATGGAATCATCATAAATCATTGATTTTACTCTACCCTACTCATTTTCATGGATTTAAACTAAAAATTTCATCTTTTATCAAGATTTGAAGCTTAAGAACACAAAGAGAAGTGAAGAGGGCAGGACGCGTACTCTATGGTGATCCGGCAACCCCCTTCCTTCTCCGGCTATCTTCCCTCTCTTCCCTGCATCCTTCGGGTCACACAACCTTCGATGAGCACTCCTCTTCACCAATGACCACTCTCCTCCTTTCTCTCCCACTTTCTCTCTTCTTCTTTTTCTCTAGTTTTCTCTTTTCCCTCCGTCTCTCTACCTTCTCCTAATCGACCGCCCTTCCCTCCCTTTTATCTGCTGCTCCTCTTGTCTTCATTCCCTATGCCAATTGTTACCCTTTGTTGCATGAAATCTCTGGTGGTGCTAGGAGGGTATGGTGCCGTATGGGGGAAAATGGCGAAAGATGTGCGGACTGAATGGAGGGTACTGTGCTAGTCGGCGGGAGAAATAAAAATAATTTCATTGTGCACATTTTGACGTTGATTCCTCTGGGTCCCACACACACACACATGTGGAACATAATGCGTCTGAAATACCTCACAGTAAGGGAAGCCAAAGATAATTACCAATATAATAGAGGAAGCTCAACACAAATCCACAGTACATGACCAATTATCTAGATTATAAAAAACACAATTTACATTTATTCTGGATATGTAGGACACGATTATTACATCCTACCCCCCTTAAAAAGGAATTTCATCCTTGAAATTTGTTCCTAATAAAACAACTGGGGGTACCGCAATTGAATATTCACCTAACACTCCTAGGTTGCTTCTTCTGTGTCATAATGCTACCACTGGACCAACACTAAAGGAATGATTTTATTTCTGAGAACTAGTTCCTTTCGATTTAGTATCTGTACGACATCCTCTACCATTGACAAGTCTTCCTGTAGCTCCTTTGGCTACACTGGGACATGTTTGTCAAGCACTTTCTCAACATGGATACATGAAAGATGCTATACACCCCTGAGAGTTTTGGAGGTAGATCCAACTTGTATGCTACCTCACCAACCCTTCTTATAATCTCATATGGTATGATGTAGTGGGGTCTTAGCTTGCCTTGTTTTCCAAACCTCTCTACTCCTTTGGTTGGCGATACTTTCAGAAAGACAAAGTCTCCTACTTCAAATTCCAATGGCCTCTACCTCTTATCTGCATAATTCTTTTGGCAAATTTGTGCAACTAATAGTCTCTTCTGGATAAGATCCTCCTTTTCTTGTACTATTGCACAATCTCTGGCCCAACTAGATGTCACTCACCTACCTCGCTCCAACATGTGGGTGTCCTGCACAATCTACCATATATTGCCTCATATGAAGCCATCTCAATGCTAGAGTGATAGCTATTGTTGTAAGCAAACTCAATCAGTGTAGATGATCTTCTCAGCTGCCTCTGAAGTCTAAGACACAAGCCTACAACATGTCCTCTAGTGTTTGAATTGTCCTTTTCGTCTGACCGTCTGTTTGAAGATGGAAAGCAGTGCTGAAGTTCAACACTGTCTCAAAGGCTTCTTGTAATGCTCTCTAGAATCTCATTGTGAATATCGTGTCCCTGTCAGACACAATTGACACTGAAACCCCATGAAGTCGGACTATCTCTCCTACATACAGCTTAGCCAACTGTGACAGAGGAAGATTCACTTTCATGGGCAGAAAGTGCGTTGATTTGGTGAGCCAATCCACCATTACTCATACAATATCATTCTTCCTTTTGGTCTTGGGTAATTTGGTCACAAAGTTCATCGACACGTGCTCCCACTTCTAGACTGGAATATTCAAAGGCTGTAGAGTCCTCCCAGGTTTCTGATACTCTATCTTTACCATCTAGTAAGTTGCACACTTTGCCACATGTTCAATAATTTCTCTTTTCATTCCAGGCCACTAAAAATTTCTCTTTAGATCTCTCTACAAATTGGTGCTTCCTAGGTGGATTGTATATTTGGACCGATGGACTTCGTCAAGTAGCAGCTGTAACCATGCCGGCGAGGATCGCAAGATAATGCGAAAATCAACAAAGCTACGGCAGAAAAATAAATAAATAATGCAAATGCTGGAGTTGCCACCAAGTCTATTATGGAAGACGAGGAAAACCAAATAAAACATGAAAAATCATGCAAAACAATAAGAAAGGTCTGCAAAAATCAGAAATCTGGGTAAGGATCCCTATTACGTACGAGGAAGGTGTTAGGCACCCTCGTACGCCCGAATAATCGGTCTTCTATGGTTTCACCTATGCTTATGAAATGTCGACTTTTCAGCCTTTTGCTGTACGCCCGAGGGCGATATGCCATGCCATGC
>JAMKQA010000318.1:0-33435 GCA_024699735.1 Posidonia australis
AAGTGAAAGAGGAGTAAGGATCTTACCTTGCTAGTGGTGTTTCCTCCTTGAAGGCTCAAGATAATACTTCCTTGTTGCTTTGGATTGGCTGAGGATGCTCTGGAATGCAAAGACATCTTCAGGAAACGAGAGAGGGTTGCTGGAAATAAGTGAATAGCTTCACCAAGTGTGCTAAATGGTTGCTACTAGAGGTCTTTTTATAGAGTTCCACAAGGGTAACTCCCATGGGATGCAGACAACCTTGCAAACGAAGAGCCTGGCGTAGATTTGCAAGGAATATCCACTGGTGAGGGTTACAAGCACGGGATATGGAAAGCCAGCAGTCAGCACCCTGAAAAGTGGTTGTGCGTCACCTTGGTGCTCCAGCTAGATGCGCCACTTTAGTGCTCCTGCTTGGTGCTCAAGTCAAGTGCTCCACATTGGTGCTCTCCACTAGCTATCTGAATTGCTAATTGGGCCATAGGCTTGTGGTCGGTTTGTGCAATGATCTCTGGCTAGTTAAAAATGTCAAATAGGATTCAAAAGTGGTTGAGCTTCCCGCATCCAAAGCAACATCTGGAGAGTTTACCTATGAGCCACCTCAAAATCGGGGTGTCTACAGAGAGACACCAACCTCAATCTTCTACACTGCCACGGTGAAAGTCCCCGTGCAGGCATATCACTGTCTTGGCCAACGGGCCTTACTAATCTTTTCTCTTTTCTTTTCTCGTTGCACGTAGATGTGCTCTTCTAACTTCTCATTGATGTTTGAGCACTTAGGTTACATTACCCAGCCCAGTTAACACTAGTCTTTGTAAGGAACCCAGTCTCTTTCCCCAGGTTTCTAAACTCAATATCTACAATTTTGGACGATGACCGTTATCAGCTAGGTCCTGAACCCTAAGGCCACTGCCCTACTACCATGTGGATTTGCATACAAATCTCGAAAATCTATTTCTGAAATCATGCATCTTTCTTTGATATTTCTTTTCTAAATCTTTCTCATTATGGAAATCACGTGTATAAATAACTCTTTTTCTAAAACAGCTTTTCTGTAAATTTTGCTTAAATCACAAGGAATTTTTACTAAACAAACATACCAAACACACATATCAGGCATTATTGTAATTCCTTGGAAAACACAGAAAAACATTCTGGAGACTTGTTTCAGTAGACCAAAATCTTTCGGTATGCCAAAATGACCCAAAATTTGAAAGTGGCTCAGGACTCTGGATCGATAGATCAATATCTAATGATCTGCTGAAATCCCCTAATTGGACATATGGAACCATTTCGATATGTCGTTCCAGGAGATCTTTGAATTTTGGCTTTTGTCCTATCGTAGTCGTTCATCGAAATTGGAACCTTGGGCGGACCTAATTCCATTGAGCCACAAAATGTGAAAAAAATATCATTATTAGCATACCAAGTCTACTTTTATTTGGGACAAGTTTCATCAAAAACCATGAAACATAGCTCGAGATACAAAATTTGAAGCTAACATGACTCATCTCAAGCTACTGTAACAAAATCTTGAAAAATCTCTCTAAAACTCTTGATAAATCATGAAAAAAATTCTAGAATCAACATTCATCCATGATTCTAGTCTAATGTACTCATATCCATGCTTTTTAAACTAAAATCACAACATTTATCAAGAATTTGAAGATTAAACTAAGAGAGGAACAGAGACAAGGGACGCGTACCCAAAGTGGATATCCGACGATCCCTCTCTCCTCTGACGGCCTTCCCTCTCATCCTGATGTCCTTCGAGCTCTCTGGTCTCCAACGACTCTCCTCACCACTAGTGAACACCCTTCTCCTCTCTCTCTTGCTCTCTCTTCTTCTTCTCTGGTTCTCTCCCCAACTCTCTTTCTCTTCCTCTAGTCTGCTGTCCCAACGCCTTCCCTTTCTCCCTTATATGGCCTCTGTCCTCTTATCATCATTCGTCAATGACGAGGGCCAAGAATCCTAGCAAATCGTCGAGGGGTATGGCGCAAGGCTACGGGTAGGAGAAAGGTGCATAGTAAATGACAGTGGGTACTGTGCAGAGCTGACTTTCCCCATTCTAGTCCCATACACACACATGGGTTACAAAACGCCAAGGAACCACACAGTGAAGAAATATTCCAGAGATAAATACCAATAAAATGGAGAGAACTTAACACAAATCCACATCATTAAACTAATTATCCAGATTACAAGAACATAATTACATTAATTCTGGATAATTTGGGCACAGGTGTTACAAGTTGCTTTAGGTACCTTAGTGTGGACGCCGAGAGGACGTACCCTACAAGTATTTAGCTAGTGCAGGTGTAACCATGCTAGTGGAACCCTTGCACGACTCTCCTCCTACCAGGTGCGTGGAAGCACACGAGGAGACCCGATATGGTCACGGCGAAGATGGTGGATCCGGAGGAAGAGACTAGACTCGGAAACACCAAGGGAAGATAAGAAGGATAAGGAAAGGAGTCGCCACCTAGTCTTTTAATGGAAAGACGAGGAAAACCAAAAACACAAGAAAACTGGGAAGCAAACAAGATGCGGAATGTATGTGTGTGCTCCGTGCCTAATGGATAATGCACAAATGAATGCGGGCCAGAGTTAGGGTAAGGATTCTAGTTACGCATAGGGATGGGGTTAGGCACCCCCATGCGCCCGAGAAAACTCGGTCTTTCTAGGTTTCCCTATTGTCAATGGTCTATGGATGTATGCTTGCTTATTCTATATGCCCATGCTAAATATGACTGAAAACATGCCAAATCAAAGTAAAGAAACGAAACAAAGGGAAAAGTTAATCTGAGGGTCAAATGTAGGCATGGAGAATGTTGCTTTATTGTACGCCCTTGGGCGACGAGGAAAATCGTGAAAATCGAGAAACTATTGGAAAGCGTCTCGCAAATCAGTGAAAATTGGGATAAATCTGAGAAAATCAAAAAAGGGAAAATAATCCTCATTCCGGGACAATGTCGGCTTTGTGAAGCATTTTAATGTACGCCCTCGGGCAATGGAAAGTCAAAACAAATTTAAAGGCAAAAAAACTGGGAGAAATCTTGGAAACGACGAGAAAACCAAGCTCGGACCAAGCTAGAAAAGCGTACGCAAAGTAAGGAAGGAAAGGCAAGAAAACTTGTGCGGAAAGATGTGAAAAATGTGCAAAAAGCATATATGTGAGTGTAAATAGTGAGAATTCTAGAGGCCTTTGTGCAAAAAACCCAAATTCTGATTAAAACTGATATTCTAAAGCCTAAAACATCAAAAATACATAGGAAAACACATTCTATGCAATTATGAAGAAATCTAGGGTCAAATGTGCAATCCTAGTCAAAATGAAGTTTCCTAGGGGTCAAAATGCAATTTTACCACTAAAACATGCATTTAAAACAATTCAGTGGAAATTCAGGGTAAAATATGCAAGAAAAATGATTCAGGAAAGTTTCAGAAAGTTTCATGGGCAAAACAGTCATTTTACCCTTGAAAACAGGCATTCAGAGTAAATTCTGTGAAATGCAGGGGCTAAAATGCAATTTGCCCAGTAGACAAAGCATCCAGAAAAGTTCCAGAAGAAATTAGGGGTTAAAATGTAATTTAACCAGGAAAAATAAACATTCTGGAGAATTTCAGAAGAATATAGGGGCTTTTATGCAAAAATGTTGGATTAAAAAGCATGAAAAGAAATCCAAGGGACTTTTATTACATTCTTAAACCTGGAAAACATTATTTTAAATGTTTAAGAGGGAAAATGCAATATTTTCAGTCAAAACTTTATTCGAATGATTTATGAAAAATGAATGGATGACCTATCTGTAATAAAAGAATCTATATGTAATACGAAAAGGACCTGAATGTAAGAAAAACATAGTTTCAGAACTTTATTAAAATAAAACGTTATTTTTTTAAATTGTTTTTAAAAGAAAAAAAAGAACGATGGTCGCCGACGATGGTACTCCACCGCCAACAACCGCCGGAGGGAGCCATCAAAGGCCTTCCCGTGGTCTGATCTGAGATCAGACTTCACAAGAGGCAAGAAAAAGGTGAGGGGAGATGATCCATCAGAGTGGATCGAACATCTAACGGTGGGAGCAGGCCTCCCACCTACCTCGCCGTCGAGGTGCTCCGACGACGATGTCGGAGAAGAAGGAGGTCTGTCGGGGCTGCGGCACAGCAATCCAGCAGTCGTGGAGGCTTCATGGAGCGTCAGGGAGCCTCCACACTTCTCCTGGAGCAGAAGGGAGGAGGATGGAGCGGCAGTGAGCTTCGACAATCGTCGACGGCGTCCTCTCTGAATAGCAACGTGGCTGCGAGGATCGGAGGCCCGTGGCGCGGTTATGGAGGCTCTGGTGTGCTCGAAGGGTGTTGTGGAACGTTCCTGGACGATCGGGGGAGCTCGGAGCTGCGGGAGGCGCCTTGTCCATCTCTGGCTACGGTTGTCTTCTCTGACGACGGCGAGACGTAGCTTCTCCGGTGATCTTCGGGTGGAGCCTTCTTGGAGCAATGAAGCGGCACACCAGGGAGCGGAAGAGCTAGAGGAAGACTAAGGGAGGAAGATAGGATGCTCGGGGGCCAAGGCCGTGCCCTGGACCAGCCCCCCCACCTACATCGTCGGAAAACGGCGACGGCGAGGTCCGAGGGGCAATTCCAACCTCTGGTTTGATCGGAATTGATCCAGAAAGAGAGAGGGGACTCTAGGGAGCTACATTCGAAAGTAAAAGCGGTCTGAGGAGAGCGTACCTAGCCTGACGACGTGAGGCTCCTCGTAGCTCACCGGAGTGTCTAAATTCTCCTCCTCTCCTTCTCGTGAGCTCCTCTTTCTCTCTGGAACTCTCTCACGCTCTGAATTCACTATCTCTCCCTCGCCAAAGTCCCTCAATCTCTGCCTCTACCCCTCCTTTTATAGGCAAAGAAACCTGACGACCCACTCATAACAGATCCCTAACTATGTAACAAACAGTCTAACCGCCTACCAAACTCTCCAACTAAACTCGTAACGACCTGACAAACTAACACCCTGCTGTCCCCCACGCCATCTCTGTCCCCTTGATCGTCGACAGAGATCAACGATGGCTGTCAAGCTTTAACGGTGGTTGGTCCGGTGGCACTGGCTCGCGGGTGGCTTGTGCTGGGGGAGCATGGCTCAATGGCTGGTGAGTCCAATAGGAAGAGATGGGTTAAGTGGCTAGATTTGAAGAAAAAATGGTGTGATGAGAGGGATGGGTTGAGGAGTTGTTAAAAATCAATGAGTGAGGAAGATAAATGAAAATGGAGAAGAAGAAATGGGGTGTTGGGTTGGAAGAAAAAAGAAAGGAAATGGGCTGAATTGTTGTGGGCCTTTGTGGGCTTAAAGTAGGCTGAATTGGGCCAAAGTAGGCTTTTATGGGATTAAATGGGTTTTCAAGGGTTCATTTGTGATTAAAGGCCAGAGAGGTGCGCCAGAGAGGTGCGCCTGTCTGGTGCGCCAGTGAGGTGCGCCTGTCTAGTGCGCCAGATAGGTGTGCCAGCGAGGTGCACATGTATGGCCTCGAACCACGGCTCAGATCATTTACTGTTGGGTTTGGCATTCTTTGGCATTCTTTGGCTTTGGGATCATTTATGATTAAAGGCCCAGCTACCACAATTCCAACCTGCATACCTGCAAAATCAGGGTGTCTACAGCAGGTAATGCACATGTCCTGTTTCTGGTGACATCCTGAGAGAGGATGGCTCGCCTAGATGTAGGATGAGTAGGCTTTCCTAGTGCGTGGTTAGCTTCAAGAGGGTCCTTTAGGTGGAAGGAACCCATGACGGGCTTATGCCTTGCAGGATGGATTATTCGTGGTAGTGTAGTCTACTTCGGTAGCTGCTTATGACCAGAGTTGGTTGCTTGGTACCGAGCAAAACGGCTTAAAGAGTTTTTGGTGTACCTATGTAATTTTCCATAGGTTTTGGCTAGTAAGGCTCGAGTTTTGAGGTATTAGTGATTTTGGCGTTTTCATGGCTTTTAAAGAAATAAAATGGTTTTGAAAATTGTTTTAAAAGTTCGATTTGATACTAATCGCAAGTTTTATTTTGGTGTTTACATAGTTTTTGTGGGGTGTGTGTTGGGTGACTTTTTGATCACTTACACATGCTTTCCTATGGTTTTCAATTGCAGGTGCATACGAGTAGCGGTGTAGTTCTAGTGCACATATAGTCGAAGTCACCTAGCCGTTCACTTTAGGTTCTTGGTAATTTAGATACTTTAATTAGTCTTTAATTATTTTGTAAATTAAGCATTTAATTATGTTTGATTTAATTAGGCTAATAAATCTTGGAGTATCGACGTAGGTTGTTACACATGACTAACCAAAGAAGAAAAGCATATCGAGGAACATGGCTGACGTAACAGACTACCTGCATCCACAAGATAGAAGAGTCGTTGACCTGAATAGCATCCCATGCTGACTTAGATGAGAAGGACCTAGAGGAGTGGCGCAACCAAACCAACAGAGACTGAGAATTCAAAGGCATTATGGTTTGTCAGACCGACATAAAGCCTCGCCAAGCCCAAGATGGCATTCAAGCCAAGGGCAATGACCAAATAGTTTGGTACTTTAGGTACTTCACCATCATCCACTGCACCCAAATAACATCCCTACCTGACAGCAACTACTAAAAGCAATTCAATATCCCCACAGTGCTACTGTTTGTAAGCCTTCGAAGACCAAGGCCACCTTTAAGCCACAACAAATAGCATGACTCCCAAAACACCATTAGAAGACGACCCTCCTTCTAATGAAAGTGGATGAACAACGATTCTACTTCAGTAATAATAGCCGGTGGCAACCAAAAAACTGCCTTCCAATAAAGAAGAGAAGAGCCGAGCATCGACCAGATAAGTTTACATTGGTTCGCCATTACCAAAAATTTCCTCCTCCACCCAGCTAGTTGAGCTTGAATCTTAGATAATAGGAGAAAACAATGATCCTTAGAGAGGCACTTCAAAATTAGTGGCAATCACAAATATACTAAAGGAAAATGTCCCTCAATGATCCCAAGAATATGGTTAACTGTCATTGAGTTAACCAGAGTACCCCCAAACACAACCACACTCTTCCATGCATTGACCCGAAGCCCTGATATCCAAGAGAAGTGGCTAAGAACCCTTTGAATACCCTAAGCATTGGCCATTGATGCCTCCCCAAAAAGCATGAGATCATCCACAAAGAGAACATGAGACCCTTACTATCCCTTGTTGAAGTAGCAAAATAAGACCATCACCCGTCGCCCTATCCATAAGTCTTGAAAAAGTCTCCAAAGCAAGAACGAAGAGAAAAGGGTAAATAGGATCTCCTTACCAAAGACCATAAAAAGCAAGAAATGGTAGAGACAAAAAACCATTAACATTAATAGAGAAGGAAGCCTAGACCATAGAAGAAACCAGCATCTGCCACTTAGCATTAAACCCCATTTAAGCCATGACTTTCATTAGAAGGGACCAACTAAGAGAATCATAGGCTGGGCACGTGGAACACGAAAATAACTCACAATCTCATGAATAGTAAGAATAGCATCCATAAGAGCTCTTCCAAGAACAAAGGCACACTGAGATGAGCCAACCAACCAAGGAAGAATGGGCCTCAACCATGCAGCAAGAAGACGTGAAATAATATGATAGAAAACATTGCATAGAGAGATAGGTCTAAAATTAGAAAAGGTACCCTACGAAGCACCTTTACGAAGCACCTTTTGGAATCAACTTCAAAGTTGTATGATTCAAAGGTCTAAGCAGTTGACCAATGCGAATAAAGTGATTAATAGCACTATGGAGATCATCCTTGATGACATCCTAGGAAGCCCAAAAGAAGCAGAGGTTAAACCCATCTCATCCCGGAGCCTTCTCCATATTCATGCCCTAAATAATGCTATGCACCCCATATGCTTGCAATGGGACCTTAAACCCCAAAACTAACCAAAATCAAATTCAAAATCCTAAACTTAATCCAAAACCCCATAATTGATTCAAAACCTCAAAATTAATTCAAAGCCTAATTCGGAACCCTAAATTCAACTCAAAATCCTAAATCAAACTCTAAACCCCAATTCAAACCCTAAACCTAATCCAAACCCTAAATCAAACCTTAAACCAAACCCTAAACTGTAAATCCAACCCTAAACCTATTCAAAATCCTAACTTAAACCTTAAATTAAATCCTAAAATCTAAATCAAAACCTAAACGCTAAATCAAGCCCTAAACTTTAATTTCAAATCCTAACAACCTAATCACTTCCCACTCCACCATAACAACCTATAACAACCTCTAGCCACCTAAATAAACCCTAACCACTTCCCACTCCACCATAACAACCTACAACAACTTGTAACAACCAAAACAAACCTAACTACTTCCCACCTTCATCATAACAACCTATAACAACTTGTAACAACTTCCAACAACCTCTAACTAATCATAACAAACTACTCTAACAACCCTAGCCATTTTCAAGCCTATAAATACCCTCACATTTGCAAGAGAAAGAGGAGAAAAAGGAGAGGGAAACTTGGAAAAATCAAAAGGAGAGCCACCAAGGTATTTTCTCTCAACCAAAGCAACCAAAGAGGTCCAGGATCAAAGAGGAAGCTCGGGGAGGGGAAGAATTCCAGCTTCAAGCCACCTTCGACGAGCTCCGACGACATCCAGCGATCATCACCACTGTCCTCGCAGGTATGCCCTCCACTGACCTCAATTTTTTTTCCAAAATGGTCTCCTAGGTCTTCCTCCTTCTACCCCAACAGATTCCAGCAGTGCTAGGGGGTTTCCCTAACTGGAATCAGAGTTCCAGGGGTCACCGGAGTTGTTTTCCGGTGACATAGGTGAGGGCACGAATCCAGTGATCGATTCGTGCCCTAATATACTCGATCCTCTCCCCCCGGTCCTCCTCATGCTTCTCCGGTCCTCTGGACACTGTTTCGAGCCTCCAGGAGTCACTCGCTGGAATCTGGCTCCGTCGCCGTCGCTGGAGAAGACGACTAGCAGTAGTGCTCGATCAGGTGCCTCTAGCCTCGCCGCGCATCCCCGAGCATCAGGACACAATCCTCTAGTCACCCCCAAGCTTCTAGAGCCACCAGGTCCTCGAATCAGGCCCCGATTTTCCTCTGCAACCACTATCGTCGGAGCATTGATGAAGCTCGATCGGGCGGAAGAGGAAAGGCCCCATTCTTACACCTAAATGATGGAAATTCTTCCAATCCGCTCTCCCAAGCTCCCAGCAGCCCTGGACCACTGCACCAGAGCCTCCAACACCCCTTTCTTCCTCGGCGTCGTCGCCGGAGTCAAGTTGACGGCGAGGGGGGTGGGTAGCAGTCCTGGACCATCGAGCACCTCATTGGAGCCGTCAGATCTTTCCCCTTCCTCTCTTCTTGCTTCCAGTAGGACCTGATGCATGATCAGGTATCGAGATGCCCTGAAAGGGCATCCCTGGTGGTCGTTGTCGCTTCTTTTATTAAAAAAAAAAAAGTTTTCTCTTGATTAAACTTCTGAGATTTTCTTTTTCTTACACATAGGTCTTTGTTTCTTGCATTTAGGTCCTTGCATATATTTTTAAAAACATTTTAATATTGTTTGTTTTGAAATATTGCAGTGTGACCCCTGTACATTCTTGTTAATGTTTTTCAGACTTTAAAGTTTGATAAAAACCCTCAAAACTACTTTTTATACATTTTATGTCCAGTATTTTGCGTAAAAAACCCTGATCTTCATTAAAATAGTTCTGAATGCATGTTTTTTCTGACAAAATTGCAAATTAAACCCTAGGAATTTAAATATATACTCAAATGTATTCAAAAGTTGCAGTTTAGACCCTGAGTTTCATTGATTTCTCACTGAATGCATGTTTTCTAGGGAAAATTTACATGTCAGTCCTCGAAATTTCTAGTTTTCAAACTTAAGACCATTTTCTTGCACAGTTAATCCTGAATTTCTTTAGAATTGCATCAAATACATGTTTCACTGGCAAAATTGCATATTGAACCCTAGGAATCTTGAATTTGACCAAAGATGCATAGTTTTGCACATTTGACCCCTAATTTCTTCAAAATTACATAAAATGTGTTTTCCTATGTATTTTTGGTGATTTAGCCATAGAATTTCAGTCTTCATTCAAAATATGGGAATTTTGCACACTTTGTTTCCCATTTCATGCATATTTTTCTGATGCCTTCTTCCTTGCATCGTGCATGCATTTCTAACTCATTTCAAGCTTGATTTTTCCCATCGTTTTCCAGATTTCTTCCGACTTTCACGATTTTGATTTGATTTGGTTTTCCATCGCCCGAGAGCGTACATTAATAGGCTTAACAATGCCGACATTGACCCAAATGAGGATTATTTTCTCTCTTTTGAATTTCTCGGATTTCTTAAGTTTCCGCTGTTTTGCGTGACGCTTTCCGAGTATTCTCGATTTTCATGATTTTCCTCATCGCCCATGGGCATATAGTAAAGTGGCAATTGCAATGCCTAAATTGTCTCTCGGATTAACTTTTTTCCTTTTATTCATTTCTTCTTTGATTTGGCATGCTTTCACAATCACTTTAGGCATGTGCATTCAGAGTAAACAAGCATACACCCAATAGACTATTAGCAAGCAGGAAACCTAGAAAGAACGATTTCTTCTAGTGCATGGGGGTGGCTAACCCCTTCCCCATGCGTAATAAGAATCCTTACCCTTTCTCTGACTCGTATTGATTTGTGCACTACATCCATTAGGCACGAAGCATGCATATTTTTTCTTCGCCTTGGTTTCTTTTGGATTTTTCCTTTGTGCTTGGTTCTCCTCATCTTTCCATTAAAAGACTAGGTGGAGACTCCTTTTCTTATCCTTTCTTATCTTTTCTTGGTGTTTCCGAGCCCAGTCTTCTTCTTCGGATTCACCATCTTCGCCGTGACCGTATCGGGACTCCTCGTGTGCTTCCACACACCGTAGGAGAGTCGTGCAAGGTTCCATTGGCATGGTCACACACGCATTTCAAACTTATTTCAAACTTCGTTTTCATATTACTTTTAGGATTTCTTCCAATTTTCATGATTTTGATTTGATTTGGACTTCATCGTCCAAGGGCATACATTAACAGGCTTGACAATACTGACATTGACCTGAATGAGGATTGTTTTTCTCTCATTTAATTTTCTCGAATTTCTTAAGTTTTCGCTGTTTTACGTGACACTTTCCGAATATTTCCGATTTTCACGATTTTCCTCATCGCCCAAAGGCATATAGTAAAGTGGTATTTTCAATGCCTACATTGGCCCTCAGATTATTTTCCCTATTATTTCTCTTTTATTTATTTCTTCTCTTTGATTTGGCATATTTTCACATTCATCCTAGGCATGTGCATTCGGGGTAGACACACACACACACACACACACACACACACACACACACACAAGATCTTTAGCAAGCAAGAAACCTAGAAAGATCGATTTCTTCGAGCGTATGAGGTGCTTAATCCCTTCCCCATGCGTAACAAGAATCCTTACCCTTTCTCTGGCTCGCATTGATTTGTACACTACATCCATTAGGCACGGAGCATATATATGTTTTCTTCGCCTTAATTTCTTTTGGTTTTTTTCTTTGTATTTGGTTTTCCTCATCTTTCCATTAAAAGACTAGGTGGCGACTCCTTTCCTTATCCTTTTCTTAGTGTTTCTGAGCCTAGTCTTCTTCTCCAGATTCACCATCTTCGTCATGACCGTATCGGGACTCCTCGTGTGCTTCCACGCACCGTAGGAGAGCCGTGTAGGGTTCCACCGGCATGGTCACAAGAATTGGCTACTCCGCTAGGGATAACCAGATTCTGGCTTTCATTTTTTGGTTTTCTTGCTTGCCTTTGGTCTATACACTTTATGTTTATTTGCTTACTCTGTCTATTTGTACATATTTGACTGTACATGCCTTTTACACTATTCCTATGCCGCCACACATGCACATGACCTAATTCATGCTTTTTTTGTTGATACTTGCTGTTCTTCACTACTTGTGAGCACTACACTAGCTCATGCCATATTCATGCCTTTTGCTTGATTGATTGACTGTTTGGATGCCATAATTGTGTGTTTTCTTCTCCTTTTTGTATTTTCCATGGTTAGGAGAGTAGAGGCATGTTTGCCTCCCTTCCTGATTAAAGTAAAACACACAAACTCAGACAAACAAATAATAAGGCATAACTAGAGACAAATGCTCACAATTTCCCATGGTTTAATAAAACGCAAGTAAAAGACACAAAAGTATATTACATGAATGATCATTTTAGAAAGCATGCATCTTCTCCTTTGAGTCCACCTTTAGTTTGTGAAGGACAATTCTAGTAACCCGTTCTATAGCTTTGGTGTAGGGCGTGTTGCTAGTTTGTCCCCCTTGTCCGAGGTCGTGTCAGTGTTAGTAGAGGGTATAGCTCCATGCTACAGTAGGAGACAAGGCCACCAACGCACCACCCGTTCACTGCTTACGCTTTGGCCAGGATTTAGAACAGGAACCATATTTTTTGACCAGAGTCAAGACCTAAAACCCATGAATGCGTCCCATGTGGTCAACCCCATATAGGACATGTATAGTGAGAGAGTGCAATTTAGGACATTCATCTGCATTATGTGACATGACATGCCACTTTAATAACTCGCATTTGTCTATACATCGTTGTTTAGGTTCTGATACCTGTTTCTCTTGCCTGTTTTCTCAGGTAGCTTGTTGCGAGGTCTTCAACTAGGAGCTCAGGTGTCTCCTTTGTGGGCGGCCTCCCGTGGTTGTTTTCTCTTGCCTTTTCCGAGCTATTGGTCACTTTTTAACTGTAGCTCGTCTTAGAGCTCGTGCGTTTGTTTTTTGCCGCAGCTCAATTCATTTCATTTGTGGTTAGCCATGGCCCCGTAGACCCGCAAGCCTTCAGTTATTGTTTTGAAGGGGGACCCACATTCAGATCCTCCTTCTCTCACTTTGATTGCTTCTTCTTCCCTCTATGCATCCCGATTTGGGAATCATGGAGGATCTCTACCTCCTTTCTTGGGACAACGGCAGACACAAGCTGATCTAGGGTCCGTCACTGATTCGATTGCGATGACTACCACGTGGGTCCCAAAAATTCTGCCAGCTACACCCTATCTCTCGGGCCATCCTGTTTCAAGAGTTCAACCAGCTGCGGTTGCATCTGTTTTAGGGGCCATTCATGTTTCGCTCTGCCTTCTGACCTATCTTTTGATGGGTCTTCGGCCACACAAGCTCAGTACTTAAGAGCTTTGGCCCGAGGGTTCGAGCGCATGGCCCTTTCTCTTGATTCTGTTGAGAATCTTCCTCTTTCAGCCTCTGAGGGTGCTTAATCCCTTTCCCATGCATAACAAGAATCCTTACCCTTTCTCTGGTCCGCATTGATTTGTACACTACATCCATTAGGCACGAAGCATGCATATGTTTTCTTTACCCTGATTTCTTTTGATTTTTTCCTTTGTGTTTGGTTTTCCTCATCTTTCCATTAAAAGACTAGGTGACGACTCCTTTCCTTATCCTTTTCTTATCTTTTCTTGGTGTTTCCGAGCCTAGTCTTCTTCTACGGATTCACCATCTTCGCCGTGATCGTATCGGGACTCCTCATGTGCTTCCATGCACCATAGAAGAGCCGTGTAGGGTTCCACCGGCATGGTCACACCTCCTCCAAAGAAGCCAAGCATAGAGGCCTCCATTATCCTTATCAGTGACACCACCATTGAAAAGATTCAAAGGAAGAGACTCACAAACACCGCCAGGACTAAGAATTCCACTGAAATGCACCCAAGCAGCATCAAGCAACTGATCATCACAAATAGGTTGTCCCTGAACGTCCCTAAGACTTTTAATTTCATTCTTAGCATGACAAATCAGAAGTGACCGATGAAAGAATGAAGTATTAGAATCCCCTACATGGAACAAAAGAATCCTAGATTGTTGTCGAAGAACTCTTTCCTCGTGGTCCAATGCATGCCGAAACTTAAGCCATAACATAGCCTCCATAGAGTATAAAACACGATCGACCCTAGGCTGGCTGGGACCCGATGCTTCCTCCTTTATCCATTTAAGATCCTCAGTAACAACATGAAGCTGCTCCTTGATCCTAGCTACCTCCCAAGAGGCATCACTAAACGTCTCCCTAGCCCACTTAGCAAGCCTTCTCCTCACAAAAGAGAGCTTCCAATCAAATCGATACATAGGGTTACTTGGGACTAAACACTTCCACGCTTCCCTAATGACGTCCAAAAACCCTAGATGCTCTACCCAATGTTAAAAAACTTAAAGGACTTAGGCAATCGAAGGCTCTACGCACTAGTTGAAATCAAGAGAGGATGGTGATCATAAACTTCTCAAGCACCAAGAGAAACGTAGCAATCTGGAAACACAGAAAACCAATCAAACGATACAAAACACCAATCTAACCAATAACGAACTAGATGTTGCCCCCAACAACCAAACCAAGTGAATAATCCATTAAAGCTAGGCAACTTCACAAGACCTTCCATCTCCAGCCAATTATTAAATGTTGTCATTGCTGAAGGAATAGGGGAGGCAAGTCCATCACGCTCCTCAGGAACTCAAACGCAATTAAAATCTCCACTTAGCATCAAAGGAACTCCAAGAACACCCCCCTCCCCCCAAATAACCGAAATGCCTTATCACCACAAGCAACACTAAAAGAAAAGAAATAGCTTGCTCCATCTCAAAAATCTTAGTAAGACAAATAACCACAAGATTCCAAAGCACTAAAATTCATCCACCTAGGGCAACACCCAAATTATGATCAATCGAAGCCCTCAGCCACACAGCAACAACAAATCTGAATATTGCCTCCATCATATTGAGCTTATGCTCAAGAAGACACACCACATCATAAAAACCAAGCCCAATTTTCTCAGACAACATAACCTGACAACCCTTGAGTTAGCGCCCCTAACATTCCATGATAATATCTTCATGGAGAAGGAGGGTTTGAAGGCTCATAGTTTCCATGACCATCCCAATGCCACACCTTCATCATCAATTGCTGAGGCTCAGCCAACAGCCCAAAGCGATTGTGACCATCCCTTTAAGCTGATGAAGGACTCTACATCGTCCCACTGCAACTAGCCACAGTCCGTTTAATAGATTTGCCTTTAGGAGAGACGACACTTTTGCTACTAGCACCACCACCATTCCTGATTGAACCCAATTCCTCTACAGTAGGAGCATTGCCTGAGGACTCCACCTCCATCAGCCCCATCAAGCCCTTCGACTGTTAAATCGACTCCCCTACCAATGAAATAGGAGGACACCCTCTATCAGACTCACCACCCAGTTGCTTCTCAGCCTCCTTGGAAGTGGTCCTAGAACTTAGTTTAAACCCACAAGCCTTTTCATCATGAGCAAAAGTAGAACAATGGCAGCAAGGAATTGGGCTCCACTCATAATCCACTCGAACTACCTCCTCCTTCCCAAAGCTCCGATTAACCATTGGAACAAAAGAGGGAAAATAAAAAAAATTCACCAATCTCTACACAACTCCTAGCATAATCAAGTCTTGAAGCATTGGTTGTATTACCATCCACCATCAGTAGTTTACCTAGCACACTACCAATCTTTCCCAACATACAAGAAGACCAAAACTAAAGAGGGAGCGTTGGAAACCAAACCCATAATGGAATAGTTTGCTATCGACCCACCTCAAACTAAGAATTAGAAGTCCACCTTCGAAGAATGAGTAGCCATTCAACAATGAACCATGGCCCACCATTTAGCACTCGACTGATATCCCCTGGATTAGAAATGTGAAACAAAAAATAACCATTGCCACGTGGTTTGACTTCCACCAATCTAGAAAGTCCCTACAGCCATCGAAGGTAAGCCAAAAGCCCTCTACCCACCAGATTGGCCCTAATGACAAATCCAATAAGCACATTAGTCCATCGATCCAACGCCTCCGTCACATCTAAATCATTGAACTCCACACCTTTGCTTCCACCAACATGACCATTAGGAAATTGAGTAAGAGCCCGATCATCCTTAGTGGCAATGTCCTTGCCTGCAACAAGATCCACCCATCTAGTGGTAGTTGGAGCACGTTATGACAATGGTCTCCTAGAAATGGACTGAGATGGCTTTCATTGCAAAGAAGCACATCTCGTACCACCACGCTGCCCACCTCGAGCACCAAATCCAAAAGCACAACCCTTGGAACTACGGCCTCCATGAGATCCCACAGCCAGCAAAGCAAGTTGAAGACTATCCATTGGCTTACCCAAATCATCACCTTGCTCCCCCGACTGAGATAGACCCACCTTCGGATCGCCAGAACTAGTGTGTCCAAAAGAAGTGGAAGAAGACGACAAGCTATCCTCCTCACTCTTAGAATCATTGCTACTTTCTCCAAAGGATTCAATCTCCCTGTTCTTCAGTTGAGAAGTACATGTCTCACCCATTGGAGTGGAGCCAAACATCCCCACCAAGCCATCCTTCCTCTTACCCTATGCCACATCATCATTGTCAGGAGCTGTTAGGCCTATGACATAGCCCTCTCCCCCATTAGGCCCACTTAACTTTGGCCTAAAATGAGTCCTAGACGTGAGCGCACTAACAATAGTTGCTTCAGCACCTAAGACACCATCACCTACCATATCTTTAGTAGATATGGCCCCATCAACATCAAAGATCTCTATATGCCCAGTGTCACCAACTTCGCTACGTGTACTCAACCTTTGATTCTCCCACTTGTCTCGATGCAACTTTCGAGAGTCACCAGCTACAGAGCCTGTCAGTCCTACGTTAGCTACCACTGGACCATGACCTACCTCCCTAGATTCAACGGTTTGAAAATCCCACCCAGAATTGATACCAACAATGCCAAGAGCTCCCGTTTGAATCTCTCGCCCAAGTCCACCATCCACAGAACCTAGGAGCCACAGCTTACTAGACGCCTGCGACTCTGATATGCCATCATTTTTTGACAGTATGGCTTTGACTTTGCCACCTTGTCCATTCAAACGGCCCACATTCACATGATTCTTCCCCATGACGGGAAAGATAAAACACGTGACCCAACACCTCCTTAGAAGAAAAACATCGCCAAAAAAGCAGCAATCGACAATGAGGTCGTCGAAGACAAACACCAGCACACCACTAAGAAATAAACCCACCAAAAAAACGCTTTCAACACAGAGGAAGTGAAGCACCCTATCAATCAAGACGACACAACAACTATTCACCAAATCACCCGAGAGAATAACAATAGCACAGAAACTCCTCCTCTGTCAAGTCGATTGAAGAAAGAGCAACAGGCAACCCCCAAAATAAGACCAAACAACAAAAATAGTTGAGAAGAACCCTAAAGCCAGAAGAGCTAAAGATACCCCTCCAAGTTGGAAGACTTCCCAACTACACAGCCAACCAAACAGTGATTGTAAGAGTAGCACCCTCAACTCATGGATAAGTCGACAAATAAATGAAGATTCACTTTGTCTATGTTGAAATCTATCAAAGAGACCTTGAGTTCAAGGTCTTTTAAAAAACCATTTTCAAACAAACACAATGATATCCATATGTCTGCTTGTTAAATAATCTAATTACTGTCAAATATAACGTAATACCCCAATAATCCAAAAAGTTCACTCTTTTCAGCTTTTACCGTCTAATATTGGTCTCATCATATATTAGTATGCCTATTATTCACATATCGGTTCTTCGAATAGTCTATTTACAAACAAACAGACCCATATCCATAACGTTATAGTTATTAGTGATTATTAAAACAGAAAAGATTTGGACTCCTCAATGGAAACTAAACCAAATCCCAATTACTAAACTGATCATTGCATCCCAATTTCTAGTTAATTATCTATATCTATATCTATATTTTATATTATTAATTGTCACTTTGTGAAAGAATGAGAAGCATACCACTTAAGCATGTCTCTTAATTACTCTTCATTAGTCCTATTCATCAAAACACATATTTGTTTTCACTTTTATTATAACTAATATGACATTAGTCTCTTCACATCCTCTCATATCAATTCTAATATTTATTTTATTTTATTTATATTTTTAATTATATATTCACAAATTTTTATTTAATAATTGATAATATACATAGATGAAAAACTTATACAATTGCTAACACCAAAAAACTAAAAATCAATCCAATAATTGAGTACCTCATGGAAAGACACTAATGATTATAAATTTTAAAGTATCTATTATTAATCTAATATGTTATATAACTATTAGTCATTTATGGATGTGAAATGGTGAAAAAAGAGTAATGCCACATGTTTTTTACATCTTAATTGTTATTAAGATAACATTAGTCTCATCATATTCTACTCATATCAATTCTAATATTTTTTATTTATATTTTTAATGATATATTGACAAATTCTTATTTAATAGTTGATAATATACATAGGTAAATAACTTATGTAATTGCTAATACCAAAAAATTGATTCAATGAGTGTTTTATGGAAATACAATAAAGTTTATAATTTTTGAAAGTATCTATCGATTAATCTAATATACTATAATTATATCTATACTATATTATTAATTGTCACTTTTTACTAAAAAGAGAACTATGTCACTTAGTATTTCATCATTAATGCTATTAATACCAACCCATTTATTGTAGATCTTTGTTTTCATACAAAAAGAAGATGTTCAATACAAATCCATGTAATTAATAATCAAATAAATGATAACATGTCATCTAATGAACAATAAATGAATAGATTTACTCATATAGAATGAAATTTCAATTAAACTTACCTAAGTTATTACTTTTTCATATCATTTATATAGGATAATTTTAATATTATTTTTAATGTCAAATGATATAAAGGATGGGATGATTTTAATTACCTTTTACATAGACTAATATTATTTTTACTGTAAAGAAGAATACCTTATAATATATTTCTACTCATTTGAAAGGAAGAGTTTACATTTTATATATATTAACATTAGAGTTTGTTATATGTTTTTGGTCCAGAATTTTTCTAATTCTAATATTTATTTCTCTCTTAAACATTCTTAAAATAAGTTCTTTTGCTTAAACAGGAACACATAATGTTAATTTTTCTATCAAATAAGAATAACTATAATCAAGCATCAATGAGAAAAAAAAGTTAAGCGACATTTGATATTTAAAAAATAAACATAGATAACAAACTTAATTTTTTAAACACATTGTTTAAATAATAATTAATTACTTTTCATGATCAAAATTAAAAAAATAAAATAAAATATATTTATTTTATATCTATTTACAATTCGTGCGTTGCATGTACGAGATTGCTTTGCAAAAAAAAAACGAACAGTGGACCACCTACTGAAACCCTGGCGGCCAACAAAAGATGCCTGAACAGTGCCACCACAAAATCCCACCTCTCCCTGATGCTCCTCCTCCTCCCAAGGAAGAAGAGATGCGGAAGGATGATGGCGGCTGTGCTCGCCTCCTCCTCCTCCCCTCCCATCCCCCTGTCCTCCACTTCCCCTAGACCCCGCCGCCCCCTTCCGCCGCCCTTCGCAATGACCAGGCGCGGCGGCAGTGGTGCACTACTGGTCCTTGCCCTAGGGTTCCGCTCCCACCACCCCGGGACGAAACCCGTTCCCGCTGCTGCTGCCGTTTCTAAGGTTTGTGCTTTAGAGGAGCAGGGGGTGGTGGTGGTGTCGACGTCGGACTTGGAGGAGGAGGTGTACGATTTCATGGTCGGCTCTGAGCGTCCTGGAAGATTCCCGACGATGGAGGAGCTGATTTCCGCTGGGAGGGTCGATTTGGCAGTGGCGATTGCGGAGCAAGGGGGGTGGCTCGCGCTGGGATGGGATTTGGAGGAGGAGGAGGAAAGGCAAGGTTTTGATGGCGAAGGTCGTGATGATGGTAGGGTTTTGTCGTCCTCAGATGCTTCTTCGTCGGGGAGAACACTGTAAGAGAGTGGTTGTTGCTCTTTGTGTGCATTTGTTCTTTTTGGTTTGATGGGTGAATTGTGTTTGGTTGGATGTAGGGAATTGGATTGGGACGAGGAGGATGCTGGGATACAGGGGATTTTGTGCAGGCTGGAGAAGGAAAGAAATGTTTCTTATGGGTTGCATGATGGAGATAAGATGTCTGCTACTGATAATGGTGGGTTGAGACGTCCAGGTATGTGAACGAATTTTTCTTCTGGTCTGGATTAGATATAGTTCATTAGTCAAGTGGTAAGTAAAATAGATGTTGGATGGAAAATGAGCTCACTTTGCTGGCAATATATCAACTTGAAAGAGATATTAAACAAGAAAGGTATCAAAGCTTACAACTATTAGCCATTGAGCAAGCACCTCGCTGCCATACCTCTGCGTTTAGTTTACTGATGCCACGAAACTTGGTGCCACTAAAGGGCCTCGCAATGGAGAGAGATGGACTTGGCATATCATGGAAGATAATACTACGAGCTTGGCACATGCTTTATGGTGGTATAAATGATTGGAAAAGAACAAGAGGATTTTTAGCGGTGTTGTTGCAGATTATGTAGAGCTTCACCACAAAATTATATCAAATGTGATCGAGTGGTCTTTTTCTGGAGGCTGGGATTTCTGTTGGTGCCGTTGTGGCTTTGATTGGAACCTTTGTAACTAACTTGAGAGGAAATTGTTTGAGTTTGGCACTTTGTTTTTTTATATGATCTTGTTTCTGTTTTCTGTTGCCTCTTATCATTTTGAGAGTAAATTGTTTTTTCGGAGGCTGGGAATTCTGTTGGCTCCATTGTGGTTTGGTTTGAACCTTTGTGACCTACTTCAGAGGAAATTGTTTGAGTTTGGTGCTTTGTTTTCTTTCTTTTTATATGATCTTGTTTCTGTGTTCTGTTACCTCTTATCTTCTTGATAAGAGCTTTTTTTGTTGTACCTTGTTTTCCAAGTCTATAACTTTTTATAAAGTCCTTTTCCCAACTTATAAAAAAAAACACAACAGTTCGAGTAGATGCACATTGTTGAAAGCTAGTGAAGATCTTCCCCATTTGCAATTTTCTGTAATTTTAGGGTTTCAGAAGTAATAGACAATTTTCTTTCTTGTACCTAAGTTTGATGGTAAGCAATTTTAAGTGGATTCTTACTTAACAGAGGCAAAATTTCCTAGTCATCATTAGTTGATGATCATTTGCATGCTACACAGACATTGTTCCAAATTCCAATAGAGGTACGAGCAGACAAAGCCTGTTAAAGGACTCTAATGTCAGTCATAAGATACACTTTGAAACATTGAGTAACAATAAGAATGGAAGGATGGATCTGTATTCAGTTGCTGCAAAGAAGAGCCAAAGTCAGATACACATGCGTCTTCAACACTTGCAAGCTAGACTTAACTCAACCCTTGGCTTACTAAGGTCTAAAGATGCAATTACGCCACCTAAGGTGCCTTTCCATTTCTTACATCTGCATGATTTTATGAACAAGTTATACACTATTGTGATCTTTATATATTAAAATTTTATGTTGTTTGCTATTTCTTTCTTTGGGGATTTAATGGACTTGCATTTAGTCTTATCTAATCTTATTAGATGTTTGTCTATACTACCTTCTTTTCTGGAAAGTGGAACATGTAACAGTTTGTTTTCATTTAAGATCATGTATGAAGCACGTAAAGTTGAGTTCTCCGTATGAGTGTTGGACTCAGGTCTGAGATGGACATTGATAAACAGGTGTCCAACAGGACCAGCACATATCTGTTCCCTCGTTTCCCCCGTTTTGTGCAGACATACCCAGACATCCTTGCTTTATGTAGGCTGCATCTCTTCTCTTTCCTTTTTTCCCCCTCAAATCTAATGGACATTATTTCTCCTTTTTCTGAGTTGTTCCACCCTCTTTTCGCTGGCAACAATGATTTTTTATTGCCGATGGTATTCTAGAATAAAGGGTAAGTCTTGGCATAATGGCAAGGTTGCTCCATTGTAACATGAAGGTTACATATTTGAATCCTGGAATTAGTTGCATGCAGGGGTAAGGCTGCGTACACATGGACCCATCCCCCCAATACCCCATTGAAGTAGCACTAACTAATCACAATGAACACACAAACAACAAGAAATCAAATTCCAATCTAATTTCATGTGTAATTGGAACTCCAATCACAATCGCAATATCAATCAATCTCAGGATCCATTTGGTAGGACTTTTGGACAGCTTTTTAGCGTATAGTTTCTCTCCAAAAGCTATAATGGTCAAACATTTTTATCAAACACTAACAACTTTAAAAGCATGTAGCTTTTGGAATAGTAATTTCTTTACATTTTCAGAAGTTGGGTTATGATAGCTTTTGGCCAGAAACTAGTTTCTACACTTAAGTTTAAAAGCTAAAGTTTTGTCAAACGGACCCTCAGAAGTGGAAAATAATATCATTAATCAATGTCTAACAATAAGATATTGGTTCCTTATATAGGATACCCTATTACAAATTTAAATAAAAGATATAACTAATCCTACTACTTAACAGCACAATAAAATATCCATTACAAAAGATGTACCTAATCCTACAACTAAATACCAAAATAAAATATCTAATATAATTTATCTAGAGAATTGTCCCCATCATTCTCCTCGATGGCAGAGAACTCAACTTTATCAAGGTAAAATGTTGGTACCACAAAGGATCTACATCTAAGTAACAAAACTTATCCTCAATAATCCATGAAGTGTCTGGGTGACTCCTACATTGGATGACATAGTGTGGAATGGCTCCCTTATGAGTAAATATCACCTCATCCTTAAGAACTGTTTCAATCTGATCGATGATAGAAAATGACACACATGGTAAAATTGGCTTTGGACGAAGTGTTGAAGTCAATCATGGAGAAGTGATACTAGCAGGTACACCTATAGATAGAGAAGGAGGCTCAAAGGTTATTCAGAACGATAATAAATCCTGAACATAGAATACTAGACTAACATTCTATTCAAGTGGTAAATCTAACACATAAACATTAGGGCCTATCTACTAGTAATGTGAAAAGGTCCAGAAGCTCTAACATGGAGTTTCTTGAATAAATTGTGAGGAAACCTCTTTGAACCAACACAAACCATTACATAGTTCCCTTACTTGAGCTCTTGAAGCCTACAATGGAGGTTTACAGATAGCTTATAGTTTTCATTACTAAGAGTTATTTTATGTCGTATTTCAGCATATAGATTCCTAATGTACTCGGCAAATTAATTAACTAACTCAAAAGGATGGGCATCTAGTGGAAGGACAATGAGGTCAATAGGTAAACAAGAGGAATAACTAAGAACATTCTCAAATGGGTTCTTTCTAGTGACTAACATAACTGTTATTGGCAAACTTAGTAGTTGGTAAAAGCAAATCTCATTGGGCTTGACGCTCACCTACAAGACAATGCAATAAATTTCCCAAATTTCTATTGATTATCTCATTTTGACCATCAATTTCAAAGTGAAAGGCAGAAGAAAACTTCAATTGTGTTCTAAACAACTTTCATAATGTCTTCCAAAAGTAACTAGTGAAATTGATATCAAGGGTTGGTAAGCCATGCAATTGAACAACCCTACGAAATAAAAGTTTGGCCATGTTTGAAGCATTAGTGGTTTGGCGACATGGGATAAAGTGGGCCATTTTGGAGAATTAATCTACCACCATTAAGATGGAATCATGTTTTCATATGGTCCTAGGTAGACCAAGAATGAAATACATACTCAAACTCTCCAAGGAGTATAAGGTATCGACAAATGTGTGTAAAGACTTGCATTTTGTTTCCTTGCTTTTGCCAACTGACATGTACGACCCTAAACAATGTGAGCAACGTCTTGCTTGAAAGATGGCCAATTGAAGTGATCAACCACTATGGCAATATTCTTGTTTCTCCCAAAATGACTAGCAATTCCTTTAGTATGCAATTTCCACACTAGGAAATCATGTAATGATGTGTGTGGAATAGATAGTTGAATACTTTGAAATCATATCCTTTTTGATTGAGTACATCACCTATGCCAATACGAGAAGCATCACAAGTTATCTCAAAATGTCGCAAGAAGTCAGGAAGATGCAGGATAAAGGCTTCTATTATTTTCTTTTATCACTTTGAAGGCTCAAACTGTAGATGTTGTCCAACGATACTTACCTCCTTTCAAACAATCTATGAAAGAGGCCATGATGGTGTTAAACCCATGAATGAAACAGTGGTAGAAAGTAGCTAGGCCATGGAAGCTCTGAAAGGGAATGAGACTCAAGCCACTTTCTAATTGCTTTAGCTTTATTTGGGTTAGCTGCATCAACTTTATCAAAAATCACAAAGTCAAGGAAAATGACCTTTGTTTGTATAAAAGAACACTTTTTCAAATTGATGTACAACTTTTCCTTTCAAAGTTTTCAAGTACAATACAAAGATGGAACACATGATCTGCTTGTGTCTATCTATAGATTAGGATGTCATTGAAATAAACCATCAAAAACTTCTCGATATAAGGGCGAAAGATGTGGTTCATTACCCTCATAAAAGTGTTAGGAGCATTAGATAATCCAAAAGGTATTATCAACCATTCATATAGACCATTAGGAGGCTTAAAAGTGGTCTTCCACTTGTCACCTGGTTGGACACAAACGATATCCGTTCCTAAGATCTATCTTGGAGAACCAAGAGGAACCAGTTACAAGATTCAACATATGATTAAGACGAGGTATAGGAAATCTATACTTGACGGTGATCTTATTGATGGGTCTACTATCCATGTACATTCTCCATGATCCATTTTTCTTCGGTGCTAACAAAGTAGGCATTGCATAAGGATCGAGATTCTCTTGCACGAATCCTTTGTTGAATGATTCTCCATGACATTGCATAAGCATTTCAGTTGGGTTTATTCGATAATGTGGACGATTTGGGAGTGAAGAACTTAGGATCAAATCAATAACATGTTGAATGTCCTTCAAAGAAGGTAACCCATCAGGTAGCTTATCCGGCATTATATCCTTAAATTCATCGAGAAGTGTGATAAACTATGGTGACGTGAGTTTGACATTCATGGAAAGAGGTGGACTCTTTCTTTAGAAATGAGGACATATTAGACACTCAATTCCTTACATGCTTCTTCCAAGTCATGTTTAGTGACCAACTGTAGAGATTGCAACTTTTGACACTTACTAGTAGAGTCATGTTGCTTAGACGACTTTGCAGTGAATGGTTTGATGGACCTACCTTTGTATTTGAACACAATTATTTTCACGTCCATAATGGATAGGGTCTACATCTCAAATCCAAGGGCAATCAAGAAGAACGTGAGCCATGTCCATGGGAAGGACATCACACTAAATATTGTATGGGCACTCGACATCTTGTGGCTCCGTATGAAGTTGTATGTGAGTAATTCCAACTATGGAGACCACATTCAATGAACTACCTCCATCAATAACGACTTTATAGACTTTCTCTCCACACTTTAAGAAAGTGTGAAAATGTTTGGTGTGTTTGCAATGATGATATTTATCTTGGGTACTCATCATGCACCACGATTTAGACAGGTATATCAGCTTGAATATTAGTGTCATCATGGCTATGATCATAATAAGAGGGAATGTCATATGGGTTGACCACTTGTGTCTTACCCTCCTTATCTTTTTTTAAGTCATTGTCCTTTGTATCCATCAATAAAGTCTGTTGAGGGCAACAAGATGCAAAATGACCCTTTTGATGGCAATGAAAACATTTGACAAATGAAGGTAGATGAGGTTTGGAGGATGACACAACCTCTTCATTTTTAAATAGGGGTTTAGTGGTCTACTCTGAAGGCGATTGGGTCTTTGACTAGGACTCTATAGGTTGAAAATACCTACTATGACTTGGAGAGTTTTAAGGTACTTTTCAACCTCAACAGCTTTGTGAAAAGTCCCCTCTAAAGTGTCAATCATGTAGGAGACCAAATGGGTGGGGTTCTGCATAGGTTGGAACAGGCAGGTAGGATTCCTGGGTGTCGAGGTGTTCATAGGCACCAGAGGGTTAGCAAAGGGGTTTGCTACAGTGGACTACAGCAGCGGTGGTTCTGCATGGGCGACAAAACAAATGGCACATTGGTGGAAGGATAAATCGAGGTTCACACTGATACTAATTTCACATGGAAAATAATATCATTAATCAATATTTAACAATAAGATACTGGTTCCTTACATAGGATACCTAACAGATTTAAATAAAAGATATAACTGATCTTATTACTAAATAGCAAGATAAAATATCTAATACAAAAGATATGCCTATTCCTACAACTAAATAGCAAAATAAAATATCTAATATAATTTATCTAGATAACTATCCCCATCACCCACATTGATGGGAACCTTGTCAACTGGGTTTATGCTTATTATGTTATGGCAGAACCTTCCCTTGGTTTATTCTACTCCTCTCACTTCTTCGCCCTTCTTGCCCTCTCATCTGTAGGATACTAATGCTTCTCTAGAGGGGGGGTGAATAAAGATTTTCCGGTTTTAATTTAGTCTTTAAAAATTAATATGCAAACTTGAGAATATTAATCACAAAAACATTCAACCACAAATACTTAAAGGATTTTTATAGTGGTTCAGTCAACTCCGGCTTAGTCCACTCTTCAAGTTCCCTATTTGAGACTTAACCCTTATATTCAATAACTAGAATATTACAAGCTACAAATTTACCTTGTTTGTACACTTGTATCATAATTTACTTCTCCTTCCAGGAGAATCTCAGAATGCTTGAAGGCAAGAGAGAACTTTGAGCACTTTGTGATATTGCTCTTGCTTGACTGAATGAAGGTTAAAGCTCTTTGTGTTTGAAGCAAAGCTTGAATGGATTCTTTACACACTTACTTGAAGCACTTAATAGTATACTAGCTCAATGAAAGATTCAGTGATTTGTGAGCTACATATGGACCTTAATTTATAGTGTTACAAGTTTTTCTAAGTGTGACTAACGACTAGTAAATCTGCTGATTACTGACATAAGATTTGGTATGTCGAAAATAATCGGTCGACCGAAATCTCTAACGGTCGAGATAAATCGATATACCGAAATATTTCGGTCTGTCGAAAATGTAATATGCTCCCTTGGTCCTTGAACTTCGGTGTGCTTGATGTACCGTTTTCTCTTGAAACGGTATACCGAAAATATTCGGTCGACCGTTTTCTTGCAGCTTCAATTTCTCTTTGAATTTCGGTGTGCCGTTTGATTTGTCGATTTCTCCTGAATCGGTATACCGAAAATATTTGGTATGCCGTTTTATATGTGAACTACAGATCCTTTCTTTCTTTTCATATCAATACATTTTTATATTACGATTACAAATGAATAATTATTACATCTCATATGAATGATTTACAAATGTGATACATAAATTTTTCATATGGTCTTATGTGATCACCTGTATTTAATCACACTGAAATTTGTTATCATCAAAATAAATATAAGATTTTTCAACATCTCCCTTAGCAAGTGGTTTTATGTTATTTTTCAAACAACATATCTGCTATTTTACAATCACATTTTTATTCCTTGGATTGTCTTCTTCGCTATTCTGAAATGCTTACTTGTTATCCTAATTTTTAAAGTACGATTTTGCAGAAAAGTGTTAAGGATTAGTTTACTTCTTGTGCTTTATCTCTATTTTCTTCATTAATTGCTAATTTTTTGTTCTTTTAAGATGTTATTGAAATGCTGAAAAATAAATTTATCTGAGATTGAATAAGGAGACTCGTTCAAAATCTTTGTTGTTTGAAAATATGGTTTTGTTCTTAAATTTGTTACCATAAAGCATGAAGTAATTAATTAATAAACTAAGACCTGTGTTATGTGGTCCTTAACTGGATAAAACTGAACTAAAATTATTTTATTCTCAATCTGGAAACTTAACTCAGTCAACTGGGAATGTAAAATTCTATCATAGTTTACGTAATCTATGTCCTTCCATTAAAGTCCTTGTTTAACTTTGATTACTAAGTTATACCTATTACTTCATTTTGTTATTCAGTTGGAAAGTTAAAAGCCAAACAATGTATATGTAATTTTTTGTCATCTTGTCCTATTTCTTCCAAAAGTACCGATCTGCATGTTCTCTCCACATCCTTGGTTATATGTTACAGTTTGAACAACACATGTAATTCCATGTATAAAGAATTAGTTGGATCACTTTCTTCACAACTCTGAAGTTCTTTTGTTATCCTAATCACCAAAAAACCAATTTGCAGAAAGATTTTTCCTTGTATAACACTCAGATTATTGGAAATCTTGGTGCCTGATTCCTTTTTTCTTCAGTTAACTGCTGGTTTTGTGTGCCCTTTAAAAAGGCTGATATTGAACATCTTGATAATTAAATTTATCTGAATCTGAATCAGCATGAGACTAGTTGAAATTCTGTATTGCTTTAGGATATGGTTAGGTTCTCAAATTTAACACTACAAAAGGTAAACCTTATTAAGTTATAAACTATGATGCAGGTTGCATGGCCTTAAACCAGATAAAACTGAACTGAATTGGTTTTTATTTTCATTCTCATTGTGCAAAACTTAAGTAATCGTCTTACATAATCCAAGTTCTTTGATTAAAAATCTTTTATGCAGCAAAGACATGTCGAAGGCTCACCATTCAGGGACTAATTCCAGCCAAACCATTCATTTTGTTAGTTTTGTTGGGAACTCTTTGCTTTCATCTAGTTTGATTGTAGATAACGGAGGTATCATTGTAACATTAAATTCTCTTTCTGTGTGTATGTGTATATATTTATATGACAGGATAGGTTATTATTTGGCTTGTTTTTGATTTGACCCGATTGATGGTTTTTTAAAACTGATGAATCACTATTCTGGGTAGGATTATTTATCGACTCTATGTTAAGTAGTTACAGGTGACAATGATCAAATGAGTCTTACTCCATGTATGTCTTTTCAGTCTCAAGGGAGCTCCATGAAGCAATTGCATGGGCTTTCTGATGCCTTGGAATTCCAACAAACTGAAATTGTTAAAGCTCAAGATGAACTGCGATCCATCCATGCGAAGTTGGCAATAATAGAAGGGATGACATCTCTTGAGATAGTGTATGTATTGGTCTCTGCAACATATCTTTCTTTATGTATTTTATTCATGCTTCATGGTTCCTTACAACTGTGATCTTTTTTAAGTGAAGCAGAGAAATCACTGAAAGAGAAACAGAAAAGGATTAATTCTGCGGAAACGGCATTGCAGATGCTTCGTACTGCTTGCATAGTATGGCCCAACTCAGCTTCTGACGTTATTTTAACTGGATCCTTTGATGGTTGGACTAGTCAGGTGTGGTTATTATTAGCCATTCAGAAACTACACCTTGTGTTTTGGTTTTTGCACAGCACCTATTTTATCGTTTGGGTTTTTGGTGTTCTAAATTATCTTGTTTCTTTTTGTCCACAGTATTTCTCATTTGCACTTCTCAGCCTGGTTGATTTAGTTTATGATGTCAACAGTCCTTTGAACTAACTGCTTAGTTATTGTTGTCTTTTTATAAAATTGGAAACCATTGTACTTGTTGCTGAAGCCTAAGAGAATTCCTGTGTAAGTTGCCTTTGCTATATGATGCTCTACCTACAATAATGAGTGGGCATAGAGTCTCCTTTTTGGCATCCAGTAGCTAAACAAATATTAGGACCAATTAATTGCCTATGTAGTATGGTGGACCATTTAAAGATCAATACCAAATCCTTTGTTAACTACTTCATGTTATAGAGATGGCTCTCCTCAGTATGTTCGGTGCCCAAGCCATGCCAAGCAGAGGGAGTTTGTGTGGCGTCATGGTACGAAATGTCTACGCGTGTCACCGAAATTTCTCCGACATGTGTCTTATTTTCAATTTACCGACATGACTCCGACACGATATCGAAATGGAAGTTTTCTGAACAAATGTAAATTTTTTTTACCGTGTTTCCACTGATGACACAATTCCGACATACCAATATTTTCCCGACACGTGTCTATTTTTCAACTTATCGAAGTCCGACACGATATCAACATTTAGAACCATGCGTGGCGTACACCAACGAGGTCTGGTTCAACTAGGCCACCTTGGGCACTGAAACGCCTCAGTCTTACACGTCCCGCTTCCCTCTCTTCTTTGTTCTTGCACCAATGGTCCGACCATGATTCTCTTACTTTTTTAGTTTTAATTGCTGTTTTACTTTCCACCTGAAGTGATTTTTTTTGAAGAATATTTGGAGTGCATCAGAAGCTACTCATTCTTTCACATCACTATTATAATCAACGTTCTAATATCCATCCATTATTATTACTCATTCTTTCACACTGTTTTATATATTTCATGACAACATCCAATATCCATCTATCTTTTCACTTAAATTGTACTGAAGACCTTTCTATTATGCAGAGAAGAATGGAAAGATCAAGCTCTGGGATATTTTCTCTGTATCTGAAGTTATATCCAGGTCGGTATGAGGTGAGCACTGCTTTAATCATGTCATTCTTTAACCATTAATTGTTTGGATTGTGTGCGACTCAACCGTTCTGTTCTTGGTACAGATCAAATTCATTGTTGATGGTGTGTGGAGAATTGACCCACTGCGCCCTGTTGTTAATAATGATGGGTATGAGAATAACGTACTCATCATCACATAATTGCACATTTTATCCAATGTACTGAAATTTTGTAAACACTACATATGGGAAAAAGTAATTCAAACTTGTTTCTTGTCAAATTGTTCATATTTTCGAAGAATATCACATGTTTTGTGGTTTACCTTCTTTGCATAGATTTTGATACTTATTGGACTGACTGACTGCCTAATGATGCTGAGAATAATATACTCATAATCACGTAATTGCCCATTCGATTCAATGTACTGAAATTTTGCTAACACTTCATTTGGGGAAAATGTAATTTATTTATTTTTTCTTGTCATTTTGTCCATATTTTCCGAGTTTATCTTGTGTTTGCCATCTTTAGATCTTGTATCTTATTGGACTTTTTGATAAAGATGAGCAAGTTTTTTTGAAACGGTACTCACCACATTTCTACATTATCTTACAATATGTCTGCTGGTGATCATGATCAACTAATGTTCAACTTGTGGCTTTGTGCGTCTTGTATGCACTGGGAATTCTGTTCTAGATAACCATCATTACGTATCTCTTTCTCCTACTAAGAAGACAGTTTGTACAGCTAATTTCTGAATATGTTAATTTTATTTTATTTGTATTTTTATTTTTAATAGTCACCGTCTTTTCTTACCGTCAGGGCAGTTCTTGGTATTCTTGTCTGAATTGTATTGGTTTTGTACACTCTTAATTATTCCCAATCCTGGTAAATGTGTAAGACTAATCTACATACTGTTCAGTGGATGATATGATTTGTCATGCAGTTAAACAGACCATTCATTTGTCCATTCTTCTTTTTGCAAGCTTATACCAGATAAGTTTATAGAAAAAGCAAAACAATACAGACTACATAGCCCAAACGACCATCTTTCGGGTAACAGACAAATGGAGGTGACGCCTTTAGGATGGGTCACTTTGACGTAGCATCACATGCAAAGGTTCTCAATGTTGTAGGGAGGAGTGTAGCCTCCTAATAAAACTGAATCCCCATTATTGCAGTTGCGACCACCGTCTCCTCCATTAATGGAACGAGTAAAGCATGAGTTGGAGAAAGATAGATGACAGGAAAGAGGTCCTTTTCTTTTTAATATATAACGTATATACAAAGCGAGAGAAGGGAATGAACAGTTGGAACTTGAAAGTAGGGAAGGGAAATGATACAGGGAATTGATGGTACTTTTATGTAGTTTAGCAGTCGTCATTGAATTTAAAAAGGTATATGACAGGGTTTGAGTTAAACAGTGGAAGAAATGCTTAGCTAAACTCCCTAGTGTAGAGTTTTAGTACTGCAAGTGATTTTTCTCCTGAAATCATTGTTGAAATGGAATCTAACATGGTGTCACAGACGGCATCATTCCGTTTGTTTTCATTCTGTTTGAGCTGAAAATGATGTTTCAGCGGAAGTCACTATTCCAATCTTAAGGTTGATCTGGCACTCTCTTTTTTAATTTCCAAGCGAAAATGATGGTTCACAAAACAGACACCCATTCCATTATTGATACGCTGGACGGAACTCGTCAAGAGGCAAATGCGACAAGCTCGATTGCAGTTTAAATTAGCAGTCTCTGGCATATATGGTATTCACACTCTTACCATTGGTCCATGCTTGGGATCCTCTAAGAAAGAACCTTCTCTTATAATGATGAATGACTATTGTTTTTTTGCCCAACACAGCATATGATTTACCTGTAAACCACAAGTTGTAGCCAATGGTGACATGCTTATGTATGTATATTACTTCAATTGTTATTTCTGAGTATCTGGCTTTCTTACAGGAGAATAAGAAACAAGCCCGGGATCGTCTCTTCCTCCAACGACATCAAAAGCCCACCTGGACAGGAGAATCAGGTATGTTGACTGACCATCATCAGATATTACTTGAGGAGTAAAGACTATTAAGAACTTTCAGTTGAGCAGTCAATTTGTCAATCCCACGATCATGTGTTATGTCTCTGTCATGCATGCTCTATCCATTAACCTCACGGGGAATTTTCCCTCTCCTAAACCTTGGACAAAAAACATTAGGGAGCTGCACATGGGAGGTGCAGACTGCGCTGGCCCTACACACACATGGGTGCATCACTTTTGTATCTCTTACTGTTCCTCTCATACCCTCTCTCACCCATCAGCACTGTAGTGGGCGAGGTTCACATGGTGTGCTAGCCCATGCATCTGACCCACGCACCCCTGCCAAACAATAATGGAGATTGGAGACCCATCTACGTTCCATTCCCCTGTCCATTTACTTTCTTCCAGTACACGGTGCCTTTTCTCTTCCTTTGTTGCTTCATCTTTTGACATTCCTCCACCCCTTCCCCACTTGGGTCTGCTGCTCTGAGGAATGTGCTGTCCGAGGTGAACTACCCTTTTGTCGGGTTAACTTAACCATTTCCAGACAGCAGTGCAGTTTCTTTTTCTGAAAGGGTTCCCAGTTCCCACCTTCACCGGAAACTAGATTGGGAAGATCAGGATGTGAGGAATGATGATGTTTCCGAAGAAGGTGGGGTGGGAGTGGCAGGATTTCTGAGAGTTCTGAGTCCCTCCCTTTCGCCATTCCAAAGTATGACTCTGATTGCATCCCCTTCTTTTGAGTGAAGTCGGCGGCAATCATCAAATAGTGATGACTACGGAGGAGTCTAATCAACTTCGTGTGTTTGTTGTTGATGTAAATACCATGGTCAATAATAGGGGCTCTCAATGAGTAGTAGTTTTTATGCAAATGTCACGGTCAATTATTCTGGCTGCCAATAATGAGTTCAAGTTTTCTTATCGTGTTAGGGGTCTTTTGGTTTGTTAAATGTTTGAAATTGTGCTTGATGGAGTAAAACGTATGGCTCTGAAACACATCCTCTTTATCTAGTTTCGCTCGATAAGGCT
>JAMKQA010000319.1:0-31375 GCA_024699735.1 Posidonia australis
CTCATGTGTTTCTTTTGTGGATTCTTCTTCATTTTGTTTTCGGAGTCCTCACCTGACATTCGATTTGATTTCCTTTACTCCTATGTTTTGGATTTTTTTCGATTTGATTTAGATTTCATTGCCTAAGAGCATATATTAACTGACTAAAAGGCCGACATTGGCCCACTTTGGATTGTTTCTCCTTTTTGATTTTCATGACTTTTTCTATGATTCCAATGATTTAGGTTGGCCCCACTTTTGATCTTTTTGATATCAGTATGGTTTTCTTGAGCATTCTTTCAAAAAACACCGTCATTTTATGTGAATTTTTTCACATGTCACAGCTTACTTGTTTTTCACGGACTTCTTTGCAGTTTTTTCGTCTTGATTTCTACGATGTTTTCCATGATTCCAATGACCTGAGTTGGTTACAGTTTTTACTTTCTTGAGGCCTGTATGATTTTCTGATCCATTCATGTCTGAAACATTGTCGTTTCATGTGATTTTCGTGATTGCGATATTTCATGTGGATTTCTTCGCAGTTTTTGCATACCATCTTGCACATCAATCTAGTCTTGACTTGGCATTCATATTAACATGATTAGAGCACAATCTAGGCTTAGCAAACATTCATTCATCCTCTAGGAACCATATTGGACTAGAAAGATCGAGTTTCTCGAGCGTACGGGGGTGCCTAACACCTTCCCGTGCGTAATAGGAATCCTTACCCATCCTCTGGTTTGTGGACATCTGACCTTCATATTTGCATCTCATGCATTCATCTTTTATGATTTGTTTGTGGTTTTCCTTGTCTTTCCCTTAAAAGATTAGGTGGCAACTCCTTTTCTTTTTCGTTCTTATCCTATCTTGCGCCTTCGCCATCCTGGCATGGCTGTGGCCTCCTCCCTCTAACGCGACTCCGTGCCGAATTCATGGGCTGGCATTGTCACTGAACTGGCGACTCGACTAGGGATACCTGATTCTAGTTTTCAGGTTAGTCTTTTTTCGCTTGCTTTATGGGGCTTTGGCTTCACATGCTTGTTTGTTTGCTTTGTTTGTGATTGTTTGCTTACTTAGTGTGCCTCCCACACTTTCTTTTACACATTTGCTCTGTCACTGCACCTTCATCTCACATGCTATATATGTAGACACCCCGATTATGAGGTGACTCATAGATAAATTTTCCAGATGTTGCTTTGGATGTGCCAAACCCAATCCCATTAGTTAAACCAGCCACAAACCTATAGCTGGCCCGTAGCCCAATTAAAAATACAGACAGGTAGGGGAGAGCACCAACTTAGAGCACCAATGTGGAGCACCGAGCAGGAGCACTTCAGTGCCACATCTAGATGGAGCATTAGCAGGCACATTGATCTGGCGCACCTATCTGGAGCACTAAGCTGGCGCACCTATCTGGAGCACCAAGCTAGCGCACAACCACTTCTCAAGCTATTGACTGCTGGCTTTCCACCTCCCATGGCTGTAACCTTCACCAGCGAATATGCCATGGAATCTTCTCCAGGCTCATCGCTTACGAGACTGCTTACAATCCATAGGAGTTACCCTTGAAAATTCCTATATAAGGACCCCTATAGACAACCATTAGGAGAGGTTAGAAAACCTTGATCAAGCAATCCTAATCTAAGAGAGCACCTTGAGCAAAACATATACTCTTTTCAGCAACTTATTATCGTTTTCTGGAGTGTTCCCTTGCATTTTGAAGCATCTCCAGCCCTTCCAAAGCAACAAGGATCATATTATCTTGGGTTTTCTAAGAAGGGACATCTTGGACAAGGTAGGTTCCTTTCTTCTCTTCTATTTTTAAATCTTAGTTCTTGCACTGGATAAAGCATGCCATGGACTTCATATATAATCTGATTTTTGCTGTTTACATGAGAGTTCTATGATAAGATTGCTTGTTTCCTGTGCAAGATTATTCTACATGTAAATCAATATGATAAAAATCTACACCTTGTTATTCCTATGAATTGTTTTTCTCTTCTATTTTCTTTTCACAAGGAACCATGATTCATGCACGTGTATACTAGGAATTATGCAGTAGATATGTTCCTCATGTACCCATCATATGCATATAATTGCTAAGCTCACGCACTCATTTCTTATGCTTTAGCATCTCATGCAAGCACTATAGCCATGAACCCATGATTTGCCATGATTAAGATTTTAATAAAAGACACTCATTTGTTAGTGTCTCATCATGTCTTAGTCTCTTGTCATATGTATAAACAAATCTAGGTTAAGAAAATCATTTATCTCTGAATCCGGATCAGATTCTGGATTAGACTGCAGTCCGATTCAGATTTTCTGAGGAGCACCAATCTAGCGCACCAGAGTGGCGCACTTGATCAGAGCACCACTCTAGCGCACCATTCTGATGCACCAGACTGGTTAGAGAGCATATCACCCTCTTTTGCGTCCTCATCTGCATGTTGTCTTGGATGACTTTTAGTTTGATTCTTTTGGCGATGACTCTCTGATATTTCATGATTTTGCATGCATGATTTCAGCCTCATATGATATTGTTTTCTAAGTCATTTTACACTTCGTATCCTCAGCCCATGGCTGAAATCTGTTAGGCTGATTGCACTTTGCTCCTATATGGAGATTCTTATGCATTAGCCTATGATCCAGGTGACATGGCTAAACTTTGTTGCATTCATTTAGCATGAATAGGGTGTGATCTTGTGTAAGGCTATTAGCCCGTGAGCACACGGTCAATAAATCATCTCATACTTGCATTTTTCTAGATTTATGAAGTATGTTTTTCCAAGTTTGCAAAGGATTTTGCAATGCATAATTTTCTGGAATGCACTTATATATGACATTGCATTGCATGGATTTCTGTGTTTTCCTTGGCACATGTTTCTAGCCCACATAGGAGCACATAGGTGGCGAACCAGACTGGAGCACCAGTCTGGTGCACTAAACAGGCACATCAGCCTATCTTTCAGTAGCACTGCAGCTTTTCGCATGTTTATTAGCATGATTTCTTGTTTTGATTTACTTCTAGATTTTTTCTGGTTTTTTTCCTTGATATACCAGGAGGACCCAACTCAGTTTTCAAACGTATTATGCATGTTAGATTATACATTGCATGTAGTAAAGCAAGGATGAAAAATCATTCGAAATTATTAGATCTTTGATCTTATTTATGCAATACCCTTGCATTAATGCTTGACCCGCGATACGAGTGATCCTTCTGAGCATTAGGACACACCTTGCACTCCATGCACCCTTATTTTAGCATAAGACACTACTCACTTAGCAAGGCATGGCATATCGCCCTCGGGCGTATAGAAAATGCTGAAAAGCCGACATTTCATTTAAGTAAACGAGAAACCTATAGAGAGACCGATTTATCAGGCGCACGAGGGTGCCTAACACCTTCCTCGTGCGTAACAGGGATCCTTGCCCATTTCAGGTTTATGACCTGCTTTTCATTGGCTTATTTGCATGATCTATTTGGTTTCCCTCATCTTCCATTTTAATAGACTAGGTGGCGACTCCTACATTTTTAGTTTATTTTTGCCGTGACTTTGCTGACCCTCACGTATTTGGCTTTCACGCCAAAGCTCGAGGCTATCACCGGCATGGTTACAGGAACTAGTGACTCCACTAGGGAACTAGATCCCAACTTTTGGTTTGGTTTTCTCGTTTGCTTTGGCTTTTCTTCTTGCTTGCCTATTTCCAGGCTTTGCATTGGTTATCCTTTTAAGTGGTGTTTTTCTTGCATACATGCTTTTTGCATAATGGGTGTTCTCCATTTACACATTTTCTATGTCACCATTGTTGCACATAATCTGCACATGCTTTTGTTTGACAATTCAAGGCTAATTCGTGTGTTTATTTCCCTTCTTGTATATGCCAGGTGTAGGAGAATTAGAGACATGTTTGCTTTCCCCATTTGGTTAATGAAAATATAAAAACCATAATCAATAAAACATAAGGCAAACTAGTGACAAATTGCAAATTCCCCCATGGTTTAATAAGCTTGCAAGTAAAAAGACTTAAAGCATACTTTGCACACATCATATAGGACATGCATCTTCTCCTCTCCTTAGTTCGCCTATACAGTCTGCGAAGGACATTTCTCGGTGTTCTCATTCTATGGCTTTGGCGTGAGATGAAATACCGGTATGTCCCCCCTTGTCTGGGGTCATGTCGGTGTTAGTAGAGGGTACAGCCTACTGCTTTTGTAGAGGACGAGGCCCCGAACGCACCACCCATTCACTGCCTAAGCTTTGGCTGGGATTTAGAATGGGGACCTAACTTTTTTCTAAACTTGAGTCAGAGACCCATTCACCCCTATGTGAACCCGGATTAGATAGCTTAATAGGACACCCCTAGGTTGTGAGAGAGTGCATACTAGAAGCATTCATTTGCCTCTCATACCACCATAAACATTGCATCTTTTCTAACTTGTTTGTTTATGTGCATAGGATTCTTGTCTGTGCGAGTCTCCTTAGCCTAAGCTCGAGATCTTTCCTTTCGCTGACTCTGTTTGCGACCCTCTATTCGACCACGTCTCCCGAGTTATTTGTCACTTCCGACGATAGCTCGTCCTAGGATTCATCCTCTTCTTCCTAGCCGCAATCCGATCCTTACTCGCTCGCGATCCACGATGGCCTAGCATGCTAGCGAGCCCCTTTCCCCTACTGTTCAGGAGGAGGTCCTCGTCTCGGGATACTCTTCCTTTGTGTCTATTCCAATCATCACCGCTGCCTCCACTTTTGCCTTAGCTTCTGGAGGACCTCCACTGCCTCATTTCCGTGTCCCTGTGGCTACCCCGCCTTCGGGACCACCCACCTGGTCTTCTCCTGCTATTGGGGCGACAGCAGTTGAGTCTGTTTCTCCTCAGGGCTATGTGTTTTCCAGCCCTCCTCTGACTGCGACTGTCTTAGTAGTAGTCTCTCCCCAGTTTGGACAACTGGGATCCTAGCCTCCTGTTTCTTCCCCTGTCATGCCTCCATCCTTTAGAGCCACTAGCGACGATCCCGTCACCGCACAATTGCAACAAATGTCGGCCCTTGCCCAACAGTTGTAGGGATTGGCACTAGCGCTCCAGCCCTTTTCAGCTCTGTCCTTCCCGACTGCCTAGTTGCCTATGCAACTGGCTTTCGGACCACAGTTTGCATCCACTGCACTCCCCCCACAGACATCGCCATCCCTTTTCTCTCCGACAATAGGAGTGTCGACACTACATTTTGTTTCACCTGCACAGCACCCACCACAGTGCATCCCTCCTATCTAGTGGCCTGCCTCCTAGGCCGGCGGGAGCACAATCCTCTGTGAGCATTGTACTGGAGACCATTCCGGTCCAATAGCTCTTGCTCCCACACTCTACACCACTTGTTGCACCACCCCCTGCCTTATCCTCACCCTTGTACCACACACAAGGTTCATCTTTTATCCCACAGCATAATGCACCCATGAACGGGTACACTGGCCATCCTGCCGTAGCACCAGACGGCGGAATGGTGGATCCAGAGGAGCCCATAGGGGCGACCCATACAGTGTACGCGGCACCCGCCACTATTGCACAATCCACAGTTGTAGTAGCTCTAGATGCTCTCCTAGCGAGAGTAAATGATCTAGAGCGCACTCTCCGACAAGTGCAGGGTGGGGACTGCTAGTTCTACCAATTCTGGGACCTCTGTTATTTCTCAGAGGCGACTCTCTCCCTGAATTTTTAAATCCTGGAATTTGACAAATAGAATAGTAGGGGCTGCCCAATTTCCCACCTCAAAGCCTATTGCGGAGACCTCACCCAGCTTCAGGAGGACGAAAGGTTGTTGATCCACTATTCCAAAAGAGTCTCATGGGGCCTGCGTTGAAGTGGTTCACTTCCCTCAACATGGTCACCATCAAGACTTGGAACGACCTTACGTAGGCATTCTAGGAATAGTATTCCTTCAACCTCGACTTAATCCCCAAGCGGGAGCACTTACTTGCTCTCAAGTAGAGGCCCCAAGAGACATTTGGGGAGTATCTTGGACGATGGCGCTCCTTGGCTTCACAAGTCAAGGATAGACCCTCTGATGAGGAGTCTATCGAGATTATAATTAGAACAGCACACCCAGCGGTCAGGTCTCTGCTTAGCACTTTCTCGGCACTACTTCGGGTGGGTGCCCGTGTTGAAAGCTCACTACGCGGCAGCAGTTTTCCAGTGCTCTCAGCATTTGCCAAACAGGCAACTGCCTCACATAGTGGCCCTAGCAGCAGTAACAACAACAACAACACCAATCCACCCAGGAGGTGGGATCCCTCCAAAAATACAGTTTCCTATATTAGATCCCCTGCTGCTTCGGCAAATGTTCGCCCGCCCCCGCAACACCAAGTAGTTTATGCACCCATGCCTACACCTAGAGCCTCGCATGCATCACACATTACCCCCATTGCCACACTAGTGTACCCAGCCCCACTGGCCAGGACGCGCCCACTGTTGGCACATCCACAACCGAAGCGACAACACCGTGACAGGCGTCACTATACCCCTTTAGTGGAGCCTTTGAGCATGGTATTTCCCAAGGTCGCTTCCCTACTGAGGCTGCCTGAGGTGTGCCCATTGCCTAATCCACTGCTAACCTGGTATAACGCCAATGCGTTCTGCAATTTCCATCAGGTGGCTAGCCACTCGACAGATAATTGTCTAACACTCAGGGACGCTGTCTAGGATTTGATTGACCAGAGGATCATAGTGATTAATACCCAGGCGGCTGGCCCAACACACACACCAGTGGCCGCCCCAGCACAACCAGCACACCCTAGCATAGTTAACCAACCCCTACCACAGCATTCACCCTCGGGAGCACCAGGTTCCTCAGGAGTCAATTTTGTTTCTTCTGTTTATTCTTCTTTTAAGTCTGTCTCTACCACTATCCGTCCGACCGACTTGATCCATGATGAGTCGTCCCCTTTTCCTTGCCAATTGTATCGTTGTTTCCTCGGTAATGCCGAGGAATCTATTCTTGTGATCCATCTGGTTGTCGAGTCGGAGTTCTTTGAGGCGCCTCCTGTTGTATATTCCCAGCCACCAACCTTAGTCTATTTATCAGCCTGACCCAATCTAGGCCAAGTCAGTCAGCATACCCCTGGGCCCACCAGTACCCTCACCAATACTCCCAGCATCCTCAGGTTTATCCTCCTACTCACCCTTATTCTTTAAACACCCCTGTACAGTTAGTTGCCTGCCCCCCGGTTGTTGTTACTCTGACCCGTGACATGTATCGTGTTCCTTACAACTATGCCACAGGAATGTGTGCAGAAGTAACACGATCGGGCAGAGTATACAAACCGTAAGCATCTAGGCCTAACCCCCCAACTTTAACCCCAAACCAATTGCCAGCCTAGCCATCTAGGTCACTGGCACTTGTAGCAGCAGCCCTTGTCCAGATCCAAGCACATTCTCCTCAATTACCTATGTCTAGAGTAGCACCACCCAATCCTACCACTAGCAGCCGACCTTCAGCTGACATCAATGCACAGCTTAAGAAGGTTAAAGCGTATATTTCCATCTGGGACCTAATCCATACATCGACTGAGCATAGAGAAGCCTTCCTTAGAGTTTTCCAGGCTGCCCGTGTATCCCAGACTATAGAGCCTGCTACCCTAGAAAACATGGTAGGAATGATAGCGGTGCCTCTGGTTATCTCCTTCTCCAGCCTAGAGTTACCTCCTTCCGGCACCAATCATAACTCTCTCTTGTTCATCACCACGCAGTATCGAAGCTTCAGCATGCCTCTCACATTGGTGGACAATGGAGCAGGCTTAAATGTCTGCCCTTGCGTACAGCAAGTGCAATCGGATTCAAGTCCAAGGACATTACACTAGCCGTGAAGGGGATGACAACGTTCGATAATACGCATCATGATGCGCTTGGAGTCTTGATCATTCCTTTAACTATAGGCCCTACTCGCTTCGACGTAGAGTTCTACGTCGTAGACATCGAACCCTCTTCCAATCTTTTGCTTGGACGCCATTGGCTTCATAAGCATCAAATTATTCCGTCAACCCTCCATCGTATGATCAAGTTCTGCTAGGATGACAATGTTGTGGTTGTCCTGGCAGAGGATACAGAGAAGGTTGAATCTGTCTCTGCTTTAGTCCCCCAGACCATCCACTTTAAGCCAAAGCCTTCCGATGTTCTTTACCTGGTTAACCGGTTTGAGCCTGTTAATTTTATTCCACCCTTAGAGCATGCCGGCCATTTGGCCACTTCTGGCAACCCACGTTTGATGGTCGACAACTTGTGTCACAAGTGGGGATATGAGAAAGGATCACCTCTAGGGCTTTATGGCCAAGGAATCACCGAGCCGATCGAGGCCGAGGAATGGATTGAGCGAGACAGTTTGGGTTACGAGCGGTGCTGCTAGAGGATGAAATCGCAACGCTTCGGTAAGTCTTCCAAGATGATTATTCCACGGAATTTAGCCAACTTTATCAGCGCAGGCATTATGGATCCAAACCACAGTTCATATGCAGTGTCAACGCCATCAGCTTGGGTCTGTCTAGAGGATTCATATCAAGACAGTGATCAGTTAGAGACAGTGCAGCAGGGTACCGAACAAAAGATCGTGCAGAACAGTGGTCAGATAGAGTTATATCCAACAGCTCAAGAGCAGTCAGCAGTCCAGACAGCGGTCCAAGAGACAGACATAGATGATGACATCGGGGATCTGGACCTCTTATTTCAGGAGCAGCTGGATGTGCTCGTAGAAGACCTGGCAGAGCATGATCGCATAAGGAAGGGCAATGCAATTGCCACATCATCATCAGCAGAAGCACCAATACCACCCCATGACCAGGTTTCAGTTAAGGTCCTACACGAGATGGAGGCAAGGGATGCTAGACCAATGGAGTTAATCTCCTGTCAGCTGAGAGGCGGGTCTAGCTGGTATTGGCAATATAAGCCTCACCTAGAGGGTGAGGATCAAAGCCTTGAATTAGGCACAAGTGAGATGGGCGGCGGTAGTCTCACTAACTTGCAGCAGAGCATCCACCAGTAGGCAAAATCTTGTACAAATAGCAAAGAAAAAGAAAATACCAAAAAAAATAAAAAAAGCAAAAAAAATCAAAAAATGAAAATAAGGAGGCATCAGTTTTAGAGGCAGGGACTCCCAACTCCCTAGATCATCCAGATAAGGAAACTAAAGAAGTAGCACAATGGCGATACAAGAACACGAAAGTCACTATGACAGTCATTAAACGCCATCAAAGCGCGGAATTAGAAGAAGTCTTCTCAGTTGACATTACAGACCTGGCATTTGAAAAAGAAATCCTGTCAGAGCTAATCACCTATGAAGAAGAGGATGAGGTCCATGGAGCAAATAGTGATGATGAGCCATCACAGATCCCATTTTATGATAATGACCCAGAGGGCCCGAACCTTCACGTAGAAGAGGAGGCAGAGCTTATCAATATTGGCACAGCGGATGACGTCAAAAAAACACGTATCAGTGCCAAATTATCACCACAAGCAAAGGTAGAATTCATAGCTTTTTTGAAAGAATATGTAGATGTCTTTGCATGGAGCTCTGATGACATGGTGGGAATAGACATTGAGGTGGTAGTTCATACATTACCACTAATACCAAATTCAAAGCCAGTCAAACAGAAGCTTCGTAGATGGCGACCCTAGTGGCTCTTAAAGCTTAAAGAGGAAATCATGAAACAGCACAAAGTCAATTTCCTCAAGGTCGTGCTGTATCCTGAGTGGCTCGCCAATGTGGTGTCGGTGCTAAAGAAAGATGGACGGGTTCGCATGTGCATTGACTATCGAGACCTCAATAAAGCGAGCCCCAAAGATGATTTCCCGCTCCCCCATATAGAAATTTTGGTAGACAACACAACAGGGCATAAGATGTTGTCATTTATTGACGGGTTTTCGGGATACAACCAGATTAGAATGGCTGAAGAAGATATGGAGAAGACATCTTTCATCACTCCATGGAGAGTCTTCTGTTATAGGGTAATGCCATTCGGGTTGAAGAATGCAGGAGCAACATACCAAAGGGCCATGACAGCGTTATTCCATGATCTTATGCACCAAGAAGTTGAAGTATACGTGGATGACATGATTGCCAAATCTAAAGAGCCCAAGGACCATCTCACCTTTCTGAGAAAGTTGTTTGACCGCCTGTGAAAGTATAAGCTCCGCCTGAACCGCAACAAATGTGTATTTGGGGTATCCTCTGGAAAGCTCCTGGGTTACATTATCAGTCAAATAGGAATTGAAGTGGACCCCCACAAAGCCAGAGCTATTATTGACATGCCTCCTCTGGCCACTGAAAAGGAAATTCGCGGATTATTAGGCTGGCTGCAATACATCAGCAGGTTCATTGCACAACTTACGCCTATATGTGAACCCATATTCAAGATACTGAGGAAGAACGCCCAAACATGCTGGAATGACGAATGTCAAGCAGCCTCTGATAAAATCAAGCAACTTCTGGTGAAGCCTCCAGTTTTAGTTCCCCCTACGCCAGGGTGCCCTCTGCTGTTATATCTCTATACAACACAGCATTCAATGGGCGTAGTTTTGGGTCAGCACGATGAATCTGGGCGTAAAGAGAAGGCTATCTACTACCTCAGCAAAAAGTTCAATGACTGCGAGGTTAAATACAGCCCAATAGAGAAAGCCTGCTTATCCCTGGTGTGGGCCACACAACGTCTCAAGCATTATATGATGGCATATCCAGTATTGTTATTATGTCGGCACGACCCTATCAAATATCTGTTCCAGAAGCCAGCCTTGGTGGGCAGATGTGTCAAATGGCAGGTGATGTTGTCCCAATATGATGTCACATTTGTCACACAGAAGTCCATGAAAGGACAAGCAATGGTGGATCACTTAGCCAACCTACCTTTTCCAGAATATCAGTCGATGCAAACCCAGTTCCCAGATGAAGATATATAGTTTGCAATGGGCGAGGAAGAACGAGAAGGGCCTCAAAATGAGCATCAGTGGTGTTTGTACTTTGATGGTGCAGTCAATAAACGAGGAAGAGGCATCGGTGCAGTTCTAGCAATGCCACAATGACAGCTAATCCCCTTTGCGAGGAAGCTGACATTTGAATGCACCAATAATGAAGCTGAATATGAGGCTTGCATTTTGGGCTTACAGGTGGCAAAGGACCAAGGTGCCCGTGAACTCCACGTATACGGTGATGCAATGCTGGTTATTTTACAAGTCAATGGCGACTGGAAGATGAAAGACTAGAAGCTCGTGTTATATCATGAACATTTGTTAAAATTGATTGAAGAATTCGATGATGTCAAATTTTCCTTCATGAAACGAGCTAAGAATGCGTATGCAGATGCTCTGGCCACTCTAGCATCGTGGTTATCACTCCCAGAGGCACAGGTCATCGATATCTCGGTCACATGCATTGAAAAGCCAGCACATTGTATACATATTCAAGAAGTGTCATCATTTGCTGAATTGCCCTAGTATAGTGATATTAAAACTGTCCTGGAGACTGGCGGCTTCCCTCCTGGCATTTCTGCAATAGATAAAAAGGCCATGACACGGTTAGCATCTAAATATGTGCTCAGGGCCAGACAGCTATATAGAAGATCTTATAACCAAATGCTTCTCAGATGTGTGGACAAAAAAGAGGCAGATATGCTAATGTTAAAAGTTCACGCAGGCACTTGTGGTCCGCATATGAATGGTGTTCTCTTAGCTAAGAAAATTATGTTGCAGGGGTATTTCTGGTCCACTATGGAAACAGACTGCTGCCAATTTGTTAGAAGATGCCATAACTACCAGATAAACAGTAATTTCATACATGCTCCCCCACAACAATTGCATAGCATGTCATCACCCTGGCCTTTTTCCACTTGGGGAATTGGTGTCATTGGGGCCATTCAACATGCCGCATCCAATGGGCACCGCTACATTCTGGTGGCCATCGATTATTTCACAAAATGGGTTGAGGCAGCATCATACAAGACAGTCACAACAGCTGTTACAGAGAAATTCATCAGGAATAACATTGTCGCTAGATATTGGGTTCCATATGCCATTATTTCAGATAATGGAACCAATTTCATAGCAAAGAGAGTGGAGGATTTTCTCCAGAATTGCAAGATCAAGCATTACAGATCCTCCCCTTATCGACCATAGATGAATGAGGCAGTAGAGTCGGCTAATAAGAATCTGGTAAAAATCTTGAAAAATATGGCTGAGACTCATAGAGATTCGCATGAAAAGCTTCCCTATGCATTATGGGCCTACAGGACCTCCGTTCGTACCTCAACGGGAGCAACACCCTATTCTTTGGTGTATGGCATGGAGGCAGTCCTTCCTTTTGAAGTTGAGATCCCGTTGTTAAGAATCTTGAAGGAGGCAGAATTGGAGGAGGCAGAATGGATCCAAGATCGCTGTGTTTAGTTAGATTTGATTGATGAGCACAGATTGCAAGCCCTACATCATGCCCAATGCTACCAGAAGAGAGTGGCTCAAGCATATCTGAAGAAGGTTCGACCCAGAAACTTTGAACCAAGAGAATTAGTCTTGCGTGCCATTCATTTGCCTGGTGCATGGGGAAAATTCAGGCCTAACTGGCGCGGACCATTTGTGGTCAAGGAGGCCCTGTCCGGAGGCGCAATCATCCTTGAAGATATGGACCGTAAGGAGCAATCAGAGCCTATTAATGCCTCCTACCTGAAGAAGTACTTCCAGCCACTCCTAGTCAATCCTAAGCCTTGTATCGTGAGCCATGCATTTCCATGTTTCTTTTTTTTTTTCTTTGCATTCACCTGCTAATATTTTAGGCTACTGCATCCCAACATAACATGAATAATCTCATACACTTTTCTTTTGCATAGCATTGTCATTGCCCGATGAGGAAAATCGAAAGCCCACCTGCTTAGGACGAGTCCAGTCCTCCTCATGTCTTACTACCCTTGAAACTTAGGATGTGAGGGAGAGATTATTCCGTGAAATGGACGAAATGCATAGATTCCTAGGGGACCTACACCTCCAGAGGGAGTAAAAATGTTAGGTCTAGAGAGAGTGCGAGCAATAAAGAAAAAAACAGACTCTGGAGCACAAAAGAAAATAAGGAGACAGAAGTAGTAGATAGAAGCTAGCTCCACTAAGTGAGGCATACAGGACAACCCTATTCCTCCCACATAACTTGGAGAGGAGTCAAAGCATGCACCAATAAATCCTACAAAGGGACTAGCCACCCCTTTAACACAAAGGAGACAACAACCACCCCCTCAGTTTAGGTGTATATTACCTCCAAGCAGGGATAGGGTAAGTCAGCATGCCTTTGAGGGAGAAAAAGAAACATGAATCCTTAAAAGAGTAGGTGTAGGGCCCCAAGATTTTGGCATGAAGTCCATAATATCTGAAAGAGAGCTACAAATAAACGAAAGTATCTAGGTTAATGCCACATGAGTCGAGGACAGTTTCACTTCTTACAGCAGGCAATAGAGGCTTCCTTGGCGCTGAGGGCACCAATATCTATTAATAATACATTAATCCTATCTCTGCATTGCATTTTTGCATATCACCTAGTATCTTAAATCAAGCATATTTGTATATCACTTTGCAAGGCATTTGCTCATATTCTGACCAGGGGCATGCTAGCTGCCTTTTTTGAGTCGTAATATGGGCAAATAGGCATTTGACTAGGGGCGTGTTAGTCCCTTTTTTTTGTTGGAAGAATCTATGACCAGGAGCATGCCAGCTAAATTAATCTTGGATGCAGTTCTATGAAAATGCGGGAACAAGCACAAGCAAGTCAAGATGACACTAATACAAGCAAATTTATCATTATAGTCCATCAGTGATACAGAATTTGCTAGTCAACTCTCGGTCCCTTTGAGCAGCCAGCCCCTGTGAAGCAAGTGCTACAAGGCGGTATCTCACTTATGGGCCATGTCTCCCGTATTTCAGTTTCATATTCCACAGTACAACCAGAGCCCTCAGTAATGACAAGGTTGGAGGATTGAATACCAGCACGCGTCATGCGGGCCAACTCTGAGGTTGTTACATTGGAGCCAAGAATATACCTCTTATAACAGTCAGGAATGGGACTTTGCTTAATGGAGTCATGGCAGAAGCCGAATTGGCGAAGAACTCGGACAGGGTGATATTCCACACCGCCTGTAAGTCCAAGAAGAACCACTAGCCGCATGTCCCCAGCATTAAAAAAGGCAGTAAAAGTCCTTGAGGCCGAGGATATAATGCACCATACAACCGTATCCTCAGCGAGATTCCGCAATCTACTGCACAGCTTGTGTACACCTGGAAGTGTCCTTGAATGGTGAATGCGGCTATAAGCTTCAAATGCAGAAGGCTGAGGGCACAGAACCATCACTCCCATATGAGCAGCAAACCAAACCTGGCAAAACGAGTTGCATAGTTAAATAAGCACAGTAGAGTACTAAAATAAAATGGCTTACTTACTTGCACCAGAGTGCCACAACCATGGAAGTGTCAGGAGTGTCCCAATGCCCGGTCCAAACCAATATAAGTCTCTGCAAGGAGAATGGGAGCAAGATCAATTTGGCGAGTAACCATCGCCCAAGCTATTTCAGCCACCTCAATAGCCACAGTCATCCAGCCATGGCTAAAAATAAGCTCCCCAAGGAAGCGCATCACAAAACCATGAAGCCACAGGTTGCCTAAAGAGGAACGGGCGTTGATAATCTCATCAAAATAATCCAGGCGCACCATGGTAGTTGATTCGTCTCTGCAAATAAGGTTCTTCTCACAAACGCTTCTAGTCAAACCAGTCAGTTGAGTCAGAAATGAAGCATAGTTTTCATGGCAAGTGAAGATGGGAGGGGACATGAATGGCGACAGGCCGCATAACCGTCTAACCTCCTCCAAAGTCAGAGTCATTTCTATCTGCCTGAAGCAAAATACGTGAAAAGCCGGTTTCCAGAATTGAGCCACAGCACATAGTAGGTGCCAATTCACCTCCACTTTAGCTATGCTTAATAGGGAGGAGGATATGCCCTAAATCCGCAGTTGTTCGCGATCTACAACTGTTAAAGCATCAATCCAGCCACACAGAGCATCTGAACAATATTTCAGCGTGACCATGGTGGGATAGCTCTGTGGACACCAATTTGGGCCAGATATGGCAAGAAAAGGCAGAACTTGGCATAAATATGAGGCAAATAGAGTGATCCAATAGAATATGATCTTAATGTAAATGCAAATAAGAAAAAAACACGCTCAGGAAATTTTGTCTTCTTGTAAATCCGAGATAATATTGCAAAGATGAAATATGTATAGCAAGGCATGAAGAAATCAGCAAGGAAAAAACAGCAAAAACATTCACGTACTATTGTAATAGCGTAGCTGGAGTCCAGAACAGATCAAAGGAAAATGCTACAAGCAAGCTATGAGGATTTGAGGTTGTTTGCAGAAGGGGCGGCGGTGCATCTCGCTGGGAATGCGAGATTATATAGGGAAGAAGCAAGGGGTCTTAGCAAAAAAGGGAAAGCAAGCTGACCATTTTTGATAGGAGCACCAAGGTGGCGCACCTAGGAGGCGCACATAGGCGGCGCACCAAACAGCTGAAAAATTCAGCAGCACATCCCCTAAAATATGGACCTCGCCAAATCGGCGCCAATTTCTTGAACCTGCACAGGAAATTTCACACAGCATACACAAACAATACCCCAGGAGAGGGGCGCATTCAAGAATTTGGAGTGTCATTTTATAAAAGTTCTTAAACAGATTTACAATGTTCCAGTGTTAATACAAGGCTTGACTATAGCAAAAAGATAAATGATGGCTATTCTTCGTCTGACTCCATCTCGTCGGACGACGCCTCTTGAAAACTCTTGGCCAAAAGACGGGCGCCTTGTTGAGTGATTCGACGTGACCACTGAGCAGCGGCAGCAGCCTGAGAACGGGCAGCAGAACTCTGGACCCTCTGGGAAACATCAGTGTCTGATCGGTCTTCCTCAGAAGCTTCCATAGTGAATTCCCCACTGCTAGCTGCATTCACCTCATGGGCGGGGAAATCTTGCCGCAATATCAAGATTTGTGTTAGTAGCCAGAATTATTGAGCAAAGAAGCAAGAGCAGAAAAAAAGAGAGAGAAATACCCGAATAATATTGTGCCAGCGCAGTTCCTGCAAATTTACAAATATGTCAGGCATATTGTTGAAAATGGCAATTCACAAAAAAATAAAAGTCATACCCTCTTCCGTCGGATATCGGCGTAAAAGGCGCCGAATTGATCTTCAAAGCCCTATTGAATTATGACAAATATCAGATTTATGTTGATTACATGTGTAGAAGTGTTAAGCAGAAATTATAATCAAATACCTTGGCCCAGTTGGAGGCGTACCATATGCCACGCTAGCTATCTCGCACAGTCTCCTCAAATAGGTACGGCTTCCTGACGCGCCGGTACCAAGCAAGATAATCTGTATAATTGACTACCCGAAGGACATGCCTGTCCTAAGAAGCCATAGCTGCCGCATGCCGACTTCTGGCCACGGAACAAGTCGACGTCGGGCGATCCATATCAGAAGGAGGAGGGGCAGGAATGCAGAACTCATTTAGAAACTGGTGCCTCACGTGCCCTTGGAGAAAGTATGCTGATTTCTTCATGCAGTATAATTTCACCTACTTGTCCCTCAAAATGCGGCTGGAGTTCAGAGGAACCCAATCAAAGCCATCATATCTAGCAAATGGGCGTAGGTGAAGCTGTTATAGAAAAGACATGTATAAGCAATTTAGGCAGTGCAGGCTTAAAAGAATTAAAGGCTACAACATAAAAAGAAAACTTACATCCCCGAGCTCCACCAAGTACAGCAGATACTGGTAGGACTCATAACTGTATACCCCTGCAGCTGCCCGATGGTCAGGCTCGACCCACTAGCGGGGAAGGGGCAGAAGCTCATCACGAAGGCGGCCGAAGCTATGCCCCTGTGTGATGTGCTCCATAATCCAGTACTAGCAATGGAAAGCAGAGGTTAGATATGAACTAAGAAGACATTTATTTTGCAAACAATGAAACTGAATACTTACAGTCAGCAAAGCATATAGCCCCACATAGGAGCGGCGCCCAAGCTTGATACATTGTCAAGCCCGCAGATCAGCCAAGTGTAATTGGCACCAACGCAATCATAGTGATCCAAATGCTCCAAATTGGTTAAGTACGCTAACCAATCAGCATGAATGAAGTACGCAGACGAGTCACAGAAAATCATTGCTAGTAGATCCAGCAAAAAATGTCGCAGTACGAAGTCCGCTTCGTCTGTATCGACCTCGGGGTGAGGCCATAACTTATCACACTCTCTCAACCATCCCACAGTGATCATGGGTTTCCCCCTAGGTGGCTTAGGAGGAACACGGCCCAGGTGTGCAGCAGCAAGATGTAGGCCATGAGTAGTCGGGCAGGATGGTCAGTTCTCCGAATAGGAAGTGAAAGGTGTGCGTCTCGAACCTCCACCTCTCCACCAAAGCTCGGAAGAAGTTGTAATAGCCATGTATGACCGGAATGCGCAGTAAGCCACCGAATGGGGACCAGTAACGGAGAAAATCCTACAGAAACTCGGGCAGGTGGTGGAAGTGGTCTAACATTAGGGCCCAATGACACCGCATTATCCAGCTTGCATCACCGGCCTGAAATTTTAAGAACAACATTAATATCAAGTTAGAAGGTAATTTTGAAAGCATAGAAAAGTAGGAAATTACCCCAAAATCGGGACCCTCGTAGATATGATGGTCGCTCAGCAGCCGCCCCTCGAAATTACCAGACTCATGGAAATGCATTTGTCAGATAGAGCACCAGATTTATATACACATTGTGTTCTAGTTTGGGCTTACCTCAATAGGGACGGTAGGAGTTGAGCTACTGGAGGCACGTGACCTCGAGGACTACTCCGCCGCCGAAAACGAGAACTAGACGACGTATCCCGTGAGAGCTGTGGCGTTCCCTCCTCGGGAACTGGATCATCCTATAGAAAGTGCAAATACTACATTAAAACAGGAAGCAAGACAATGACATGCTGGAATCCAAGAAAAAATCAGATATTGCATTATAGGCAAAGACAAGCGAAATAAAAGGGGCATGGCATTTAAATGAAGTACTATGGCATATGGTGGCAGAAATACAAGTATAAATAGGCGTACAGTTACTGCTCAGTGCTACGTGGAAATGTGCAAATCATGTAGCAGCATTTTCTTGTTAAATACGCAAGAATGGCACATTCCACAAAAGCTATCATCTTTCTTAAGCATGGTCTAGCAAATAATTTAAAGTGATTCAACTTGTGGATAAATTCAGAAAATAGCATAAAAATGGCAGCATGGCATGAATGGCATAAGCAATAGCAAATCAAAGTATTACCCAAACCTTGAACCTTCTTCATAGCCTTCCATCACCACCATAGCCAACCCGCCACCATCAGAATCCACCACACCAACCAGCAATCCCTACAACACGACCAACCCCTCACCACCACACTTCAACTCGCCGTTGCACCTCCTCCCTCCTCCAAACCAGCCAACACCACCAGACCTCCACCCCAACCACACGGACCCATTAGCCAACCAAAAACTAGCACTACCACCCGCTGGAACCCACTTCCCGCCGAGTTGCTCCGGTGCCTACCCACCACAGCCTACTCCATTGGCTATCCACACCACTACTTTGGCCTGCCACCACCACACGACCAACCTATCAAAACCCGGCAACTAGCCCGCCAACAACCAATTGATTACCACCATTCCAACCCAAAAACCACCACAACAAGGCCAGCTTGTCATCCCCGCAACCTGCGCCTCCACACCGAACCCATCACCCCAACGTCCAAAACCCACCGAAACTGCCGGAGCCCATCCGTCCGGCTGCCACCCCCAAAGAACAAAAAAAAGATGGAAGCAATAACAATCACAGAGCAAGATCAAGAGGGGATCGGAAATACCTCCGCTGGTGAGCCTCTATCTAGCCAATCTTGAAGGGTTCGGTCCATGCCATCGCCGACCATGCCGCCACTGACCAGCTAGCGTCGCACCTCGCCGCACCTCGTCGACGTGTCGGATCCTAGCACCAACCAGAAGCACCCCGTCAGTGCACCACAAAAGAAATGAGAGGGGAAGAGAGAGTGGGGCTTTCGTTGAGGAGAAGAGATGAAGACAAGAGAGGGAGAAGAAGTGGGGTTCGTTTAGAGAAAGAAAAGAAATAAGGAGGAAGAAGAAGAGGCACGCGTATTAAGGAAGGATTTAAATGAAGGAAAAATATATAAATGTGAATGAGTAAGTTTGTTGCTTTTGAAAGAAAAAAGACAAAGCAATGAAGAAGAGCCATGCAGCATAAGCTCAAATGCAATCCCAAGAAGCAGGAAGTAATGCAGAATGTGCCTTGGCAGTTATGACAGTTATCTAGTGGGACCCTCTTATAAATAATTTAATAGTCGAGGTTCAAAATGCAAAATGGCAGTGAAAATTGCGTCTCAGCCCCTAGCACTTCACAGCTTGCACTTCAAGAGCATAGTATACAGTGTCAAGAAAACCAGCACATGCCCCACGAAATGCACTAGATGAGGTAATTTACAGAAAACCCCGTACATTTCTTAAATTTGCAGAATAGTCCACAAAGGATGTGGGAAGTTTTGTTTGAAGCAAACATTTGTTAATATACAGTAGAATATCGAATATCACAACACAGTGGCAATACAACAATCAAAAGGTTGTCATGATTGGGAAATTTGCAATAAAGCCCTCATGTTTTGGGAAATTACAAATAAGCCCTCACCTTTTGCAAACAATGCCACAATAGGTCGAAAATTCTAGCAGGATTTCTTCAGAGGAGATTGTACATGCATCTCAGTAAGAATGCCAGTTTCTTCACCACAGCATCAGCAATAAGCACATTTACAGTTCTACCCTTTGGAGCACCATTGCCATTTTCCTTCCTAGGGGACAATCTAGGGATCATCGTTTTGATTTTTTTCAGGTTCTACTTCCAAGCAGATGAGATCATTCTACCTTTGCCCTCTTGGATTTTCGCGAGCGCGAAATCCAACTTGTTGACTTTGACCAGGCGGTCAATGTCATTTGTCACTCTTAGATTTTTGCGGGCGCGAAATCCAGCTTGTTGACTTTGACTGGGCGGTCAATGTCATTTGCCCTCTTGGATTTTTGCAAGCGTGAAATCCAGCTTGTTGACTTTGACCGGGTGGTCAATGTCATTTGCCCTCTTGGATTTTTGTGGGTGCGAAATCCAGCTTGTTGACTTTGACCAGGCGGTCAATGTCATTTGCCCTCTTGGATTTTCGCGGGTGCAAAATCCTGCTTGTTGACTTTGACCAGGCGGTCAATGTCATTTGCCCTCTTGGATTTTTGCGGGCGCGAAATCCAGCTTGTTGACTTTGATCGGGCGGTCGAAGTCTTTGCCTTCTCTCGGATTTCCCCCGGGCAGGAAATCCAGCAGCTTTACCTTTTGACCGAATGGTCAGGGTCCTTGCCCTTCACTCGGATTTTCCCCAGGTAGGAAATCCAGCGGCTTGACCTTTTGACCGAATGGTCAGGGTCCTTGCCATTCTCTCGAATTTCCCTGGGCAGGAAATCCGGTGGCTTGACCTTTTGACTGGATGGTCAGGGTCCTTGCTCTTTTCTCGGATTTCATTAGGCAGGAAATCTGGCGGCTTGACCTTTTGACTGGATGGTCAAGGTCCTTGCCCTTTTCGTGGATTTCCTTGGGTAGGAAATCTGATGGCTTGACCATTTGACCAGATGGTCAGGGTCTGTGCCTTTCTCTCGGATTTCCCTGGGCAGGAAATCTAGTTGTTTGACCCTCTGACTGGGCGGCCAAGGTCCTTTTTTCCTTTTCTCTTCTGAGTTTTCGCGGGCGCGAAATCTCTTTGTTTGCCCTTGGTGTGTGCCGACAGGGCTCTCCTTCTTGTTTGACAAATGGTATGTTTGTCGTACCCCTTTCTTTTGGGTTGGTATCCCCAACTACTCGGTTGACAACCGTCATGTTGTCTGGCGATCGGGTTGACAAGACTTGATTAACTTGTCGTATCCTGCCTCCATAGGTTGATAACCTCAATAATTCAGTTGATGAGTCTGACAACTTATCATTTTCCTACTGGTGGTTCCCTCTGTGTGCAGGATCACTTTATCTTTTGCCTTGTTATTTCAACACTAGCATTAGCATTGCATTGCCCTACAAGCACCCATTCTTGTGTTTTATGTTTGCATCCGCTTTGCATCGGCCTTTGGGATCGGCTCTTGCATTTTTCACATTGGCATTACATTCCGAGCATGTAGGTCAGCTGTCACATGCATTTTGCACTTGCATTTGCATTTGGCAACAAGTCATGATTTTTGGTGCATCCGTCGAGTAAGTGACTTACCGCCTAAAGCAAACACCATCCTTCTGTAACCTCAAAATGGGGGTATCTTGTCAACCATGAGCATCGATCTTGGTTCCCTTCGTCCCTTGACCTCGCTCAGGGAGGGGCATCTGTAGACTCCCTGATTATGAGGAGACTTATAGATAAATTTTCCAGATGTTGCTTTGGATGTGCCAAACCCAATCCCATTAGTAAAACTAGCCACAAACCTATAGCAGGCCCACAACCCAATTAGAAATATAGACAGGTAGGGGAGAGCACCAAGTTAGAGCACCAATGTGGAGCACCTATTTGGAGCACAGAGCAGGAGCACTACAGTGGCACACCTAGCTGGAGCATTAGACAGGCGCACCGATATGGCGCACCTATCTGGCGCACAAAGCTGGCGCGTAGCCACTTCTCCGGCTGTTGACTGCTGGCTTTCCACCTCCCATGGCTGTAACCTTCACCAGCGAATATGCCATGGAATCTTCTCCAGGCTCTTCGTTTACGAGGCTGCTTACATTCCATAGGAGTTACCCTTGGAAAATCCTATATAAGGACCCCTATAGGCAACCATTAGGAGAGGTTAGAAAACCGTGATCAAGCAATCCTGATCTAAGAGAGCACCTTGAGCAAACCATATACTCTTTTAAGCAACTTATTCTCATTTTCTGTAGTATTCCCTTGCATTCCAAAGCATCTCCAGCCCTTCCAAAGCAACAAGGATCATATTATCTTGGGTTTTCTAAGAATGGACATCTTGGACATTGTTGTAGGTTCCTTTCTTTTCTTCTATTTTTAAATCTGAGTTCTTGCACTGGATAAAGCATGCCTTGGACTTCATATATAATCTGATTTTTGCTATTTACATGAGAGTTCTATGATAAGACTGCTTGTTTCCTGTGCAAGATTATTCTACATGTAAATCAATATGATAAAAATCTGCACCTTGTTATTCCTATGAGTTGTTTTTCTCTTCTATTCTCTTCACACAAGGAACCATGATTCATGCACGTGTATACTAGGAATTATGCAGTAGATATGTTCCTCATGTATCCATCATGTGCATATAATTGCTAAGCTCACACACTCATTTCTTATGCTTTAGCATCTCATGCAAGCACTATAGCCATAAACCCATGATTTGCCATGATTAAGATTTTAATAAAAGACACTCATTTGTTAGTGTCTCATCATGTCTTAGTCTCTTGTCATCTGTATAAACAAATCTGGGTTAAGAAAATCATTTATCTTTGAATCTGGATCAGATTTTGGATTAGACTGCAGTCAGATTTAGATTTTCTGAGGAGCACCAATCTGGCGCACCAGAGTGGCGCACTTGACCAGAGCACCACTCTAGCGCACCATTCTGTTGCACCAGACTGGTCAGAGAGCATATCACCATCTTTTGTATCCTCATCTGCATGTTTTCTCGGATGACTTTGAGTTTGATTCTTTTGGCGATGATTCTCTGATATTTCATGATTTTGCATGCATGATTTCAGCCTTATATGATATTGTTTTCTATGTTGTTTTACACTTTGTATCCTCAACCCATGGCTGAAATTAGGTAGGCTGATTGCACTTTGCTCCTATATGGAGATTCTTATGCATTAGCCTATGATCCAAGTGACATGGCTGAACTTTGTTGCATTCATTTAGCATGAATAGGGTGTGATCTTGTGTGAGGCTATTAGCCCTTGAGCACAAGGTCCATAAATCATCTCATACTTGCATTTTTCTATATTTATGAAGTATGTTTTTTCGAGTTTGCAAAGGATTTTGCAATGCATAATTTTCTGGAATGCACTTATATATGACATTGCATTGCATGGATTTTTGTGTTTTCCTTGGCACATCTTTTTGGCCCACACAGGAGCAAATAGGTGGCGCACTAGACTGGAGCACCAGTCTGGCGCACCAAACGGGCACATCAGCCTGTCTTTCAGTAGCATTGCAGCTTTTCGCATGTTTATTAGCATGATTTCTTGTTTTGATTTACTTCTGGATTTTTTCTGGTTTTCTTCCTTGATATACCTGGAGAACCCAACTCTATTTTCAAACCTATTATGCATGTTAGATCATACATTGCAAGTAGTAAAGCACGGATGAAAAATCACTCGAAATTATTAGATCTTTGATCTTATTTATGCAATACCCTTGCATCAATGCTTGACCCGCGATACGAGTGATCCTTCTAAGCATTAGGACACAACCTGCACTCCATGCACCCTTATTTTAGCATAAGACACTACTCACTTAGCAATGCATGGCATATCGCCTTTGGGCATACAGAAAATGCTGAAAAGTCGACATTTCATTTAAGTAAATGAGAAACCTATAGAGAGACCGATTTATCGGGCGCACGAGGGTGCCTAACACCTTCCTCGTGTGTAACAGGAATTCTTGCCCATTTTAGGTTTATGACCTGCTTTTCATTGGCTTATTTGCATGATCAATATGGTTTTCCTTGTCTTTCATTTTAATAGACTAGGTGGCGAATCCTGCATTTTTATTTTATTTTATTTTTGCCGTGACTTTGCTGACCCTCGCGTATTTGGCTTTTTACGCCAAAACCCGAGGCTATCGCCGGCATGGTTACAATATATCTTGCCTTTTGATGTGATGGATGTTTTTCTTTTCACAATCATGATGCCACGACACTTGCACATGCCATGATCATGCCTTTTGCTTGTTATTTGCTTGCTTGCTTGCCTCACTTGTGTGTTTTCTTCCCCTTTCATACTTGACATGCCTAGGAGAGTAGAGACATGTTTGTTTCCCCTTTCTGGTTAAAATAAAATAGACAAACCCAGAGAAACAAATAATAAGACAAAACTAGAGACCAAATCAAACACTCCCCCTAGTTAATAAAATGCAAGTAAAAAACACAAAAGCATATTGCATAATTGATCATATGGGACATGCATCTTCTCCCCTGAGTCCACCTACAGTCTTCGAAGGACAATTCCACTAGCCCATTCTATAGCTTTGGCCTAAGGCATGTTGCTAGTTTGTCCCCCCTTGTCCGGGGTCATGTCGATGTTAGTAGAGGGTACAGCTCCATGCTACTGCAAGAGATGAGGCCACCAACGCACCACCCGTTCACTGCATGTGCTTTGGCCAGGATATAGAGTAGGGACCTTTACTTTCCCTGAGTCAGAGATCCATTTACCTATGTGTGATCCTAGAGTAGATGGCCTTTTAGGAAACACTTAGTTGGTGAGAGAGAGCATACTAGTTACATCCATGTGCATGAATGCCATTCGCCGCCATAACAATTGCATCTTGTTGCTAGTTTTAACAACAGTAGTTTTTTTCCCAGGTAGAGCGTGAGTTCCTCAGCCACTGCTCGAGCATTCTTTCCTTGACTCCCCTGTTTGAGATGCTTCATTGCTAATCATCTTTTCCCGAGTTATTCGTCACTTTAACGATAGCGTGTCCTAGGATTCATCCCCTCGTTTTCCACCGTAGTCTGGTTCTCACCCGTTCCTAGTCAGCTATCGCCCAACGCACCAGCAAGTCTCTATCCGCCATTGTCACTCTGAAGGGCACTCCATTTTCGGTCCCTCCTGCCCTAGCTGTGTCTTCAACTATTCACTCTATCCCCTTCGTGCATCATGGAGGTTTTGTCCCCTACCCTGTGGGACATCCACTGACTTTGGCTAGTCTGGAGCCAGACACTAAGTCTATCTCATTGACCCTTGCTCGGGCTCCAGATTTATCACTAACGGCCTCACTTTCTTAGTGTTCTCTCCCCTTTAGTACTTAGTTCACCGTGGCGACATCCCTTGCGGGTTCCCTGCCTCTAGGGCAACCTGTATCCGTCCCATCTTTAACTTTCGGACCTCTGATTGTGCCATCCCTCAAAGTCCCTAAGGGATCTCCTACCACATAGGCAGAATATCAATTGGCCCTCGCCCAGAAGATCATGGGCATGGCCTTTTCTATCCAGTCAACTATAGACCCCACTGTTCCCGAGGTTCCCCGGCAGCCTGCTCCGGTGTTCTAAGCATCGGCATTACTACCTCAGCCCTTACCCCAGCTCCTCTCTATACCCACATCAAGTGTGACACCACTGTCTTAGACACACCACCTCATTGCACAGCATTCTACTCTAGCATCTGGTGGCCAGCACCTCAGGTTGGTTGGAGTACAGCATCCATAGAGCTTCCAGCCTAACGTCGTGTCGCTGCAGTAGTTGTTACTCCCACACTCAGCACCCACTACCACACAACTCTCTACTCATCCTCCTCTCACACACCATCAATTTTACCACCTTCCCTTCCACAATCACACCCAACACTTCTGCACAGATATGCTGGCCATCATGCCGTAGCACTAGGTGGCATGATGGTGGACCTGTAGGAGCACTTTGGTGCGACCCACACAGCATATGTGGTTGTTCCCCTTGTTTCATCACCCTCGTCGGTAGCAGCTCCAGATACCCTCCATGCCAAGGTGGATGACCTGGAAAGTGCACTTTGACAAGTGCAGGGAGGTGACTGCCAACCCTAAGGATTCCGAGACCTTTGCTATTTCCCAGAGGTAACACTCTCACCGCATTTCCAAATCTCGATCTTCGAAAATTACAACGTTAAGGGTTGCCCCATTTCACATCTTAGGACATATTACAGAGATCTCGCTCAACTCCAGGCTGACATGAGGCTTCTTATCCATCTCTTCTAGAAGAGCCTCACTGATCCAACCCTCAGGTGGTTCACGCCGCTTGACATGGGCTCAATCAAGACTTGGAACGACCTCTCGCAGACGTTCATGAATCAATATGCATTTAATCTCGAATGGTGCCAAAGAGAGAGGACTTGGTTGCCACAAGATAGAAACCCCATGAGCCGTTTAAGGAGTACGTCAGCCACTAGCGTGCCCTTGCATCACAAGTGAGAGATAGACCCTCCAACGAGAAGTCTGTCGAGATCATTATTAGAGGTGCGCAGCCAGATGTTGGGGTCTACTGAGCATTCAACCTGTCACCACCTTCCCATCTTTGATTTGGGTAAGTGCAAGTGTAGAGAGCTCCCTCCGTAGTGGTAGCTTTCCTGCACTTGCCACTTTTGCCAAACAAGTAGCATCCCCAGATCACCATGCGAGCAACAGCACTTGTAACAGCACTAGCACTAATTACCTGAAGATGCGAGATCCTCCCAAGCCTACCGTCGCATACGTAGGGTCACCCACCATGCTCGTCAACATGGTGAACCAACCAGGCCTGAATCAACTAGTTTACGCACCTACACCTAGGGCACCACACACACCATAGATCACCACCACCGGCCAGCTGGTGTATCCCATGGCACCGGTCTGACAAGGACCTCACCAAGGGTAGAGAAGGCCTCAGCGTGCTACACGATAGTACACCCCACTTGTGGAGCTACTGAGTGCCATCCTCCCTAAGTTGGTGACACTCTTAAAACTCTTGGAGGTTCATCACCGGCCGAATCCTCTTTCGGGGTGCTACAATACGAACCTCCATTGCAATTTCCACCGTTATGCGGGTCACTCGACGGATAATTGCATGGCTCTTCGAAATGCTATTCAGGATTTGATTTACCACACGGGTCATCATCATTGACACTCAGGAGGCACACACTGCACCTGCACCACCACCTCCATGTGCACAAGCACGGCCAGCCTACCCCAACATTTTCAACCAGCCGATGCCTGTGCATAACAACTCAACAAGTGTTGGAACCTTAGGAATCCATTTCCTCTCAGCTTTGGGGTCAACGACATCCGTCGCGGACCCCTCTGATCTGATTCATATTGTTGATGAGTCTTTCCCCACTCATCTTTATCATTTGAGTTGTACCGGTTCCCAGTCAATAGTCCACATGATACGGCTGACTGCGAGGGCCGAGTGTACCACCAGACCATCGACTGTGCACTTTGGGCAGACCATTTGCCTACTCGCCTGGCCCATGCCTACTCATCCCGTTTAGCCTTCTGTCCAGTCTCTTGCCCATCATCCTGTCCCTTCTCCTGTCCAGCCTCTTGTCCAATATCCTATTCAACATCTTCTCCAGCTAGACCACCATTTAGTCAGCTCGATGTCAGCCCTGCTATAATTGGCAGCACGTACCCCTCTTGTCGTCCACCTGATGAGGGACACTCACCATGTACCCTATGATTATGCCACGGAGATGTGTGTAGAAGTCACTAGGTTAGGATGGGTGTATAGGCCACCAGCGCCAATGGCCCAACCGGATCATTCAGCGTTTGTCCTTTGTCAACCTTCCAAGACGGTCCCTTGTTCAGTCCCTACCTCTTCAACCCTGCAGGAGCAGCCCTCTACCGACATCACATCTCAACTGAAGAAGGTTAACACTGACATCTCCATTTGGGATCTCATCCTTACTACTTCGGAACATCGAGAGACCTTTCTCAGGGTCTTTCAGGTTGCTCACGTCTCCCCCATCATAGAACCGTCCGCTCTTGAGAATATGGTGGGCATGATTGCAAAGCCTCATGTCATTTTTTTCTCAACCAAGGAATTGCCTTCGACAGGAGTTAATCATAACCAGCCCCTGTTCATTACGGCGTAATATCAAAACTTCCGAATTCCCCTCACTTTGGATGATATCAGCGTGGGCTTAAGCGTTTGCCCTTTGCGCACAGCAAATAAAATCGGATGTAAAGCCGAGGATATCATACCAACTACGAAGTGAATGACGGCTTTCGATAACATGCATCATGACGCACTACGGATGCTGGTTATTCCTCTCACCATAGGACCTGTAGTCTTCGATGTTGAATTCTATATTATGGATCGGGAGCCCTCTTTCAATCTCTTGCTTGGGCGCCCTTGGTTGCACAAGCATCAGGTGATCCCCTTGACCCTCCATTGCATGGTTAAGTTCTGCTGGGGCAATGACGTAGTTGTTGTCATGGCGAAAGATCTTGACAAAGAAAAGGTCAAGTCAGTCTCCATAATCTCCCTCCAGACTATCCATTTTGACCCCAAGCCATCTGATGTCATGTTCTGGGTCAATCGCTTCAAGCCTGTAAATTACATTCCGGCTCTCGAGCATGTTAGTTACTTGACCGTTCGTGGCAACCCCCTTTGGATGATTGAAAACGTGTGTCGTAAATGGGGATATAAGAAAGGAACACCACTTAGGCAACACGGCTAGGGAATCTCCTAGCCCATCCAGGCGGACGAAAGGTGAGAGTTCAAGGGACTAGGCTAAGAGTGGCAGTCGCATAGAGACAGATATTCTCGCACCAGGAGGTACAAGAAGATTTCTATTCTGTCAGACCTCACTAATTTTGTCAGTGTAGGGATACTCGATCCCAATCAAAGCCAGATCACTGCAGAGAGGAGCCAACGCCAGATGGTGCAGCCATAGCCTCAACCACTGGAAACCATATCGACAACATTAGCCATTGACCCAACAGTGAGCCCCACTATGATAGTCCTACAAGCAGTGGCATCAGTAGATCTGTTAGTGCAGTCAGTCAGTCCTAGGCATTGCTTACAGCGGTCTCAGATCCAATTAGCAGAGGTCCACAGTCCAGATGAGTTAGTGACAGAGCATAGTACTGTCCAGTATTCTGATTACACCACGGTAGAAGACGAGACAGTTGACAAGGCAAGTTAGTCTAGCGATCATGTTAGTGACCTAGAGTTGTTGTTTCAAGAGCAGTTGTCAACATGGGCCAAAGACATAGCCGAGAATCAATGGGTATGGAAAGGAAAGGCTTAGGCATCAGAGTCAAAGTCAGCAACCCTCCTTCAACAACCAGACCACTCATCCATCATGGTCCTGGTTGAATCACAACTAGAACCCACTAGATCATTAGAGTTAATCTCTTTGGAGCCGAGAAGCGGGTCTAGATGGTATATGCAGATGAAGCCTCACCTTAAGCAAGGTAAGGGTAAAACAAAAAGGCCCTGAGTTAAGCTCAGAGGGAAAGTCAGGCAGCATCACTCCTATTAGTTAGTAGCAGGACAGTCGCTAGTCAATAACACCACTTGTACATACTATAGAAAATAAAAAAAAAATCAAAAAATCCAGAAAACCCGAAAAAATAAGAAAACCTAAAAAAATCAAAAAATAGCATCAAAAGTCGAGGAAACAGAGCAACCCGGCTTGTCAGCAGACCCCACTAATAAAGTGCTAGAGGTCGCATAGTGTAGATACAAGAACACCAAAGTCAGTGTGACCATCATGAAGAATCATCAGGGGCAGAAATCAGAGCACATCCACTCCTTTGATGCAATCGACCAAACCTTCAAAGAGGAAATCATATCAGAGCTCATCGCTTATGAGGAGGAGGATGATAACATGGATGAAGACAGTGAGACACCCGAATTCTAGCCCTACAACAATGATCCAGAGGGGCCAAATATGCATATCGAGGAGGAAACTGAACGGGTTAACATCGGTACCACAGAAGATGTCAAGGATGTACTCATCAGTGCTAAGCGATCACCACTGGCTGGGGCAGATTTCATAGCATTTCTGAAAGAATACAAAAATGTCTTTGCTTGGAGTTACGACGACATAGTCAGCCTAGATGTCGAAGTGGTGGTGCACACATTACCCCTGAAGCCTAACGAGAGGCCTGTCAAGCAAAAACTCAAGAGATGGCATCCTCAATGGATTTTGAAGCTCAAGGAGGAAATTATGAAGCAGCACAAGATAAACTTCCTCAAGGTGGTGTTGTACCTAGAATGGTTAGCCAATGTGGTCTCCGTGCTAAAGAAAGATGGGAAGGTCCGTATGGGCATTGAATGTAGAGACCTCAACAAGCCAGCCCCAAAGAAAATTTCCCACTTCCTCACATAGATGTCTTGGTGGACAACACAGTCGAACACAGAATGTTATCATTTATGGATGGTTTCTCGGGGTACAACCAGATCAAGATGGCCGAGGAGGATATGGAGAAGACATACTTTATCACCCCCTAGGGAGTTTTCTGCTATCGTGAGATGCCATTTGGGCTCAAGAATGCTGGCGTCACTTATGAAAGGGCAATGACTACACTTTTCCATGACCTCATGCATTAGGAATTAGAGGTCTATGTAGACGATATGATTGCCAAGTCCAAAGAGCCTGAGGAACACCTAGTCTATTTGATAAAGTTGTTTGATCGCCTCAGAAAGTACAAGCTTCGTCTTAACCCCAATAAATGCATATTCGGGGTGTCATCTGGTAAGCTTCTGGGATACATCATCAATCAAAGGGGAATTGAGATCGACCCTAGCAAAGCAAGAGCCATCATTGATATGCCTCCCCCTACATCTGAAAAGGAAGTTCAGAGCTTATTGGGTTGATTACAGTATATCAGTCGATTCATCGCGCAACTTACCTCCATCTGTGAACCTATCTTCAAGTTGTTAAGAAAGAATGCACAGATCCACTGGAATGAGGAATGTCAAGCTGCATTCGACAAAATCAAGTAGCTCCTTACAAAACCACCCGTCTTGGTTCCACCCACACCAAGACGACCTTTGTTGCTATATCTCTCCACCACCCAACACTCCATGGGCGCAGGCCTTGGGCAACATAATGAGATAGGACGTAGGGAGAGAGCCATCTACTACCTGAGCAAGACGTTCAATGATTGCGAAGCCCAGTACAATCCCATCGAGAAGATCTGTTTATCCCTTGCCTGGGCCACCCAATGCCTCAAGCATTATATGATGGTGTATCCAGTCCTTCTCCAATGCTGGCATGACCACATGAAGTACTTGTTCCAAAAGCCAGCATTAGTGGGACGATGTGTGAAATGGCAGGTGATGCTATCTTAATACGATATTACATTTGTCACGCAGCAATCAATGAAGGGGCAAGCAGTAGCGGACCACTTAGCCGACCTACCATTGCTAGAATACAAGTCGTTGTAGACAGAGTTCCCAGATGAAGATATCCTATTCGCCATGGGAGAGACAGATTCTGAGGAGCCAGAAGACAGGTCCCAGTGGCACCTATACTGTAACGCCCCGAACCCGGGCACGCTACCAAACAATAGCATCACAAGCCTAATTACACAAATCACAGAAATAAAGACTGTAACCAGGCTCACCT
>JAMKQA010000320.1:0-30173 GCA_024699735.1 Posidonia australis
GGGTTTTTTTTTTTTTTTTTTTTTTAGAGTTTTGTTTTTAAGGTTTTTAACGGATTTTGGGTTTTAAATTTAGCCATTTTATTTATGTTTTGTGATTTGAATTAAGTTTTTGATTTTGTGACTTAGGGTTAATTAGTTGGTTTTAAATTAGGGTTTTAATTACTTTAGGTTTTTTTCCTTTATTTTATTTTTGTTTTGGGCTTTTTTAAGGATTTTGGGCTTTTGATTTTTAGGTTTTTATTTGGGTTTTGTGATTTGAATTAAGTTTTTGATTTTGTATCTTAGGGTTTAATTAGTTGGTTTTAAATTAGGGTTTTTTAGGTTTTTAATTAATTTGGGGTTTTTAGGATTTTAATTATTTTAAGGTTTTAGGTTCTTAGATTTTGATTAGGATTTTGAATTTAATTAGGTTTTTTGGATTTTAATTAAGGTAATGAACACCTAGGTTGGGAGGGTGGCTGCTCTCTTTAAGGGATGGCTAGTCCGTTTGTAAATGTGGACTTTGTAGGTGTATACTTCAACTCCTCTCCAAGCTATGTTATAAGGGTAGAGTTGTCCCGCATACTTCTTTCATTAGAGCTAACTTCTATCTTCATCTTCTATCTTCTCATTTCTTTTGTGCTCCGATATCCATGTTATTTTTGTTTGGCTCACACTCACTCACGACCTATCATTTTCTCTCCCTCTTGAGGTATAGGTCCCTTGGGAGTTTGTGCATTTCATCCAATTCCCCATAAATAGCAGCTCCTTCACTCCCTAGGTCACACAAGTAGTAACACATGAGGAGAATCAATACTTTTCCTAAGCAAGCTGGCATTTCGATTTTCCTTATCGGGCAGTGTTTGTGCAAATGTTTTCTATTATGATTACAGTGCAAAGGAGAAGAAAGTAAAAACACATATGCTGTACCATGCGTGATATAGATGCAATAACCTAAACTACAAGCAAGAAACATAGAGATGCATGTACCGTGACATTATGCTTTGCAAGGCCCAGGATTGGCTGAGGATCACTGATAGTACTTTTTCAGGAAAGAAGCGTTGACAGGCTCTAACTGTTCCCCATGGTCCATATCCTCAAGAATGACTGCACCTCCAGACAGGGCTTCTTTCACAATAAATGGTCCACGCCAGTTGGGCCTGAACTTTCCTCGAGCATCGGGTAGGTGAATGGCGCACAAAACCAGATCACCTGGTACAAAATTTCTAGGCCAGACTTTCTTCTGCTATGCTCGGACCATTCGCTTTTGATAGCATTGGGCATGACACAGGGCGTGTAATCTGTGCTCGTCAATCAGGACTAGTTGAACATAGTGGTCTTGGACCCATTCTGACTCATTCAGTTCTGTTTCTTTCAAAGTTCTCAGTGACGGAATTTCCACTTCGAAAGGGAGAACTGCCTCCATACCATAAACAAGTGAATACGGTGTTGCTCCAGTTGATGTCCGGACTGAGGTCCTGTAAGCCCAAAGTGCATAAGGGAGCTTCTTATGTCAATCCTTGTGAGTCTCAGCCATCTTTTTCAAGATCTTGATCAGGTTTTTATTGGCTGATTTGACTACACCATTCATTTGCGGCCGATATGGAGAGGATCTGTGGTGTTTGATTTTGTAACCTTAAAGATAGTTCTCAACTCTTCTTGCAATGAAGTTAGCTCTGTTATCCCATATCTGGCAATAATGTTATTCTTAATGAATTTTTCTGTGGCTGCTACTGTAACAGTTTTATATGATACTGCCTCGACCCACTTTGTAAAATAATCGATAGCCACAAGAATATAACGATGCCCATTAGATGTAGCTGGATGTACGACCCCGATAACATCAATTCCTCAAGTGGAAAAAGGCCAAGGTGATAACATACTATGCAGCTGTTGCGGGGGAGCATGTATGAAGTTACCATGTACTTGGCAATTGTAGCATTTCCGCACAAATTGACAACAGTCCGTTTCCATAGTGGACCAAAAATAACCTTGCAACAATATTTTCTTGGCCAAAAGCACTCCATTCATGTGTGGACCACATGTGCCTGCATGAACCTTTAACATCAATATATCTGCCTCCTTCTTGTCTACGTATCTAAGAAGCATTTACTTATATTCTGTATAGATGCCCTACACCGAATACATATTTATAGGCCAACCGTATCAAGGTCTTCTTATCTGTTGCGAAAATGCTGGATGGGAAGTCACTGGATTCCTAGAAAACTTTGATATCATGATACCAGGGCAATTCAGCCGTCGGTTCTGCTTCTTAAATGTGCATGCAGTGTGTAGGCCGCTCTACGCAAGTTACCGAGATATTCACTACCTGGGCTTCTGGTAGCGACAGCCATGATGCCAGGGTTGCTAATGCGTCTACATACGCATTCTTGGCCCGCTTCATGAAAGAGAATTTGACATCCTCAAATTCGTTAATTAGCTTCAGGAGATGCTCATGGTATAATATAAGCTTCAGGTCCTTAGTTTTCCAGTCACCATTAATTTGTGAAATAACTAGCATTACATCCCCATATACTCGAAGCACTCGGACACCTTGTTCCAGTGCCACTTGTAATCCCAGGATGCATGTCTCATATTCAGCTTCATTATTGGTGTATTTAAATGTCAGCTTCCTCGCAAAGGGAATTAGCTGTCCCTACGGCGTTGCTAAAACTGCACCAATACCTCTTCCTCTTTTATTGACTGCGTCATCTCTAGACACCCCGATTTTGCAGTCATTTGGTAGCAGACTCCTATAGAAGATGCTCTGGTTGCAACCACCACTCCTAAACCTTAACTCCACCAAAACCCTAAACCCTCAAGCCCACTTAAGCCCACACAAACCCACTCTAACCTAAACAAAGCAAAAACCAGTAATTAAAAATCAAAACCAAATAAAATCCATTTAAAATCCTAATTAATTAAGTAAAACCCTAATTAAAACCAAAATCAAATAAAATCCACCCAAATCAAGTGAAAATCCTAATTAAGGTCAAAATTAAACAAAAAACACTTAAATCCACTTAAAATCCAAGTCTATCAAGTGAAAACCCTAATAAAAGTCAAAACCAAATAAAATCCATTTAAACCACTTTAATCTATTAAAATTCAAGGGAAAAAACCTCAACTAAACTCAAAACCCTAAAAAACCCTAAAGTTAAATAACTAAGTTAAAAACCCTAATTTAATCCCAAAACTTCAATTAAAATCCAAAGAAAACCTAATTAAATTAAAAACCCTTAATTAAAACCCAAAACCCTAATTTAAACTAAAAACTCTAATTAAAATCCAAACCCCTAAAATAATTAAAATCCAAATTTGAAGCCAACTCATTAAACCTTAAATCATAAAATCAAAAATTTTAATTAAAATCACAAAAAAGGAAAAAACCTAAAGTTAAATAAAACTTTAAAATCCTTAAACCCTAAAATGCAAAAACCCTAAAAGAAAAACAATAATCCTAAAAATTTAATCTAAAACCAAATAATTAAAACCTAAATTAAAATCACAAAATCAATTAAAAATCACAAAACCAAATTTAATCAAAACCCAATTAAAAACCTAAATCTATCACCCAAAACCCCTTAAAAATCCCTAAAAATAAAAACAAAAGAAAAAAAACCAAAAGACAAAAGCCCTAATCACAGGCCTATCCAGCCCAATACATCCATTTTCTTCTTCAATCACAAACTTTAGAGAAACACCAAAATAATTTCGATGACCTCACGACACCCAACTGACCCATCTCCCTCCTTCCCCACGAGCTGGCCAACTACCAGCCACGATGCCACGATCCTCCCCGCGCCTTCCATCTCTCTTAAAAGCGGAGGAAGCCACCGATCAAAAAAAAAAAGGGAGATTGAACGGAGAGAGCGCCGGAGACCAAAGCAGAACTCAAGAGACCCCTGGAAAATCCTAGAGAAACCCAACCAATCCTCAGAGCCTGAAGCCACCTCCACCAGCCTTTTCCCGCAACCCAAGACCCCAGCCACCACCGCAGGAGGTGCAACTAGAGCATCGCTGTCGACTATCGTCGGGAGAAACAACCCCTTAGCTAGGTAATCCTCCCCATTCAGTTCATTGTTTTCTTCTCTTTTGGTTGCATTAGGATTAGTCGAGCCTTCTAGGCGTGCTCTACCCGAGTTGGCAGGCCCAACCCGCCATCGTCTCTGCCTCCGACGGTGGGTTCACCACCATCAGCAAGGCCAAGGGCCTCCTGGGATGGAAAAAGCTCCCTGGGGCCTCTCCCCCTCCTTCTTCCTCCTCCTTCTTGAGCTTTTGTTGCTCAAAAGGAGTCTAGCTGGCCTTCAATGGCTGGAAACACCTCTTTGCTGCTCTACGTCGGTGATCGCTGCCACGAAGCCGTTGGAAGCCTCCAAATGCCCTCGCCACTCGGGACCACACTAGGAAGCTCCACCGCTTTACCACGAACACCCCCACGCAGACCCGTCCCCGCTTCAGCCTCGAGACGACCGTCGCCTTCGCCGCTGCACCCATCGCTGGAGCCCGAGATGGGGAGAACCCTTCAGGCCACCCCATCCTCCGACGACCCCACCAGGATCCTCCTTGCGCTTCCCCAAAGCTTCTCTGGTACTCGCAGCATCATCCCAACTGCCACATCGCCGCCAACTCCCTCCACAGTCATCTTCTCCGGCGTCGACGACCGCTCGCCACAGCCCGAGGTGGGCGAGGCATCTCAGGCCTCCCCAATCCAGCCCTCAGAAGACTCGTCGTGTCTCCCTCCAACTACCCCGACCATCGCTAGAGTCCCTCCGCCGCTGTGCCATCGCTAGTGACCCGCCGGAGTCCGCACCGAAGAGGGAGCGCCGACGATCAGCTAGTGATCTTCGAAATAGCGAGATTTAAGAAAATATTTTTAGTTTTCATTAATTGCACATAGGTCCAGGTTATCATTACATTTCGGTCTTGGAATTTCTTTTTAGGTCCTTGGATCTTGCATCCAGGTTTTTTTTATTACTCTTGGGTCCTTTTTTATTACATTTAGGTCCTATGCTTTTGTGTTTAAATCCCTGAAGATTTAAATAAGTTTCATTTCTTTATTATTCCTGTAAATATTGAATGATCTGTCCTGTTTCAATTTTAATTTCATTTTTAGTCCCATAAATGTTTGTTTCCTCACAGTTAGACCCCTACATTCATGTTTTCTTTGCAATTAAGTCCTAGGAATTTATTTTTTAACCCCTGAATTCTCCTTTTTTAAAATTACATTGTAAATATTGCACATTTTATCCTATTTAAGTTTTAATTCCATTTTCAATTCTATTCATGCATGTTTTATCACACTTAAGCCCTTGAGATCATGCTTTCTTTGCATTTAAGTCCTGAGTTTTTGCATTGAACCCCCAGAGTTTTTAAAAATGAGTTTTCCTTGGTAAAATTTGCATCCTAACCCTAAGAAACTTCATAATTACACTGATCATGTAAAAAATTTGATTTCTATTGCATTTAGGTCCTGAAATTTTGCAAGTCAACCCCTGAACTCAATCTATAATATTTTCTGGACTGAAACATTTATATCCAGACCCTTGAATCTTTTCTTAAATCATTAATCATGGTTTTGATTGCATTTTAATATGTTTCACAGTTATTAATCACATGTGCGTGTAAATCAACACTTGAATAAAGTTTTCATCAAAAGGCCATGTTTGCAATATAAATGAATATTTGATTTCACATTTTAGTCAGATTTGCACTTTATGTGCGAATTTTGCACAGTAGATCCTGAATTTTCAAGAAATTACCAAAAGTGTAATTTTCACACATGTCACACCACAAAGCCACATTTTCATTAAATCCTACATCCTAGCATTAAGATAAGACTTTTTGAGCACATTTTAACCGTGATCTTCCCCTTTCTGTGAATTTTACACATTAGACCCTGAGTTTTCAGGAAATTATCTAGGTGCAATTCTCATACCTCTCAGTGCTACATTTTCCTTTGATCCTTCATCTACACACTAGGATAGAAGTCTCTGAGTGTATTTTAATCCAGGTTTTCAGCCTTTTCTGTGAATTTTGCGTTTTGATTCTTATACTTATCCCTTATTATGTTTACATCGTTTTATTATTTTTAAGACCTTTTCCTTTGCAAGTTTTCTTTTTCTTGACATCTTGCATACATTTTGGCATATCTTAGACCATCCATTATCCCCTTACATGCATTTATCACATTTGACTACTGAAATGACCAAATTGCCCCTGTGTCATCAATTCATGCACATGTATGTCTATTATTGCACCAAGTCATGCATAATCTCTGTCTAAAGCATTCTTTAGTATCTTTTACCCATTTAGGTATATTTTCATGCATTCTACGTAGTTTCCGCTGCATTTGCACATTAGTCCATCCTTTTTGAATAAGTCTGCATCTCATGTGTTTTCCCATGAATTTTTCTCCAACCTGTCTTTGAATTCTTTTGTTGGATATTTGATTTGACTACTTTCATTCCATATTTTCAGATTTTTTCGATTTGATTTGGATTTCATCGTCCGAGGGCGTACATTAACTGATCGAAAGGCCCACATTGGCCCCATCACGGATTATTTTCCCTTTTCGACTTTCACAACCTTTTCTATGATTCCAATGACTTGGGTTGGCCCCGCTTTCGATCTTTTTGATGTCAGTATGATTATCCCGAACATTCTGTTCAAAAACACAGTCATTTTATATGATTTTCTTCACATGTCACAGTTTACCCGTTTTACGTGGACTTCTTCGCAATTTTTTCTTCTCGATTTTCGTGATGTTTTCCACAATTCTAATGATTTAGATCTGTTGCATTTTTGATGTTCTTGATGTCGATGCAGTTTTCTAGAACATTCTTTTCAAAAACACCATCATTTTAAGTGAATCTTTTTACATGTCACAATTTACCTATTTTACGTGGACTTTTTTGTACTTTTTCCATCTTGATTTCTATGATGTTTTCTGTGATTTTGACAATTTGAGTTGGTTGTATTTTTTATTCTCTTGAGGTTTTTATAATTTCCCGAGCCTTTCTCGCCAAAAATCTCGTCATTTCATGTGATTTTCTTTGTTATGACATACCTTGTGATTTCATCATTTGATGCAGATTTTTTTCGCAGTTTTCGCGTATCATCTCGCACATCCATCTAGTCTTATCTGGGCATTCATATTAGCATGATTAGAGCACAATCTAGGCATAGTAAACATCCATTCAGTCTCTAGCAAGTGAATCAGACTAGAAAGATTGAGTTTCTCGGGCATATGGGGGTGCCTAACACCTTCCCCGTGCGTAATAGGAATCTTTACCCATCCTCTGGTTTGTAGACATTTGACCTTCACATTGGCATCCCATGCATTCACTTTTTGTGGTTTGTTTGTGATTTTCCTCGTCTTTCCCTTAAAAAACTAGGTGGCGATTCCTTTTCTTTTTCGTTTTATTCTTTCTTTCACCTTCGCCATCTTGACATGACTATGGCCTCCTACATCTAGCTCGACCCCACGTCGGATCCCTGGACCAGGCATGGTCACACCATCGAAGTACAAACACCATTGGTGCTCATCTTGAGGATTTTCTAACTTTGTATCACCCAATGCAAATAGAATGTCTTCATCTGGAAATTGTGTTTGCAGAGGCTGATATTCCGGCAAAGGTAGGTCAGCCAAATGATCCGCCATCGCCTGTCCTTTCATGAACTTCTGTGTCACAAAGGTAACATAACTTGCCACTTAACACATCTGCCCACTAAGACTGGCTTCTGGAACAGGTACTTGATAGGATCGTGGCGACATAATAGCAGGATTGGATATGCCATCATGTAATGCCTGAGGCACTGAGTGACCTATACCAAGGATAAGCAAACTTTTTCTATGGTGCTGTATTTGGCCTCGTAGTCATTGAACTTCTTGTTGATGTAGTAGATGGCCCTCTCCTTACGCCCTGATTCATCATACTGACCTAAGACCGCACCCATGGAATACTGTGTGGTTGAGAGATATAATAACAGGGGTCGTCCTGGCGTTGGAGGAACTAAGACTGGAGGTTTTGCCAACATCTGTTTGATCTTGTCAAAAGCTGCTTGACACTCATCATTCCAGTGTTTTTGGGCATTCTTCCTCAGGAACTTGAATATCGGTTCACATATGGGTGTAAGTTGTGCTATGAACTGGCTAATATATTGTAATCACCCCAACAATCCGCGTATTTCTTTTTCAGTAGTAGGGGGAGGCATGTCATTAATGCCCTGGCCTTGTGAGGATCCACTTCTATTCCTCTCTGACTGATAATGTAACCTAGGAGCTTTCCAAAAGATACCCCGAATACACATTTGTTAGGGTTGAGGCGACGCTTATACTTCCTCAAGCGGTCAAACAACTTCCATAGGCAGGAGAGATGATCTTCGGGCTCTTTGGACTTGGCGATTATGTCATCCACGTACACTTCAACTTCTTGGTGCATGAGATCATGGAATAACACTGTCATAGCCCTCCGATATGTTGTTCCCGCGTTCTTCAACCCAAATAGCATTACTCTGTGGCAGAAGACTCCCCAAGGGGTAATAAAAGATGTCTTCTCCATGTCTTCTTCTGCCATTCTGATTTGATTGTATCCTGAAAATCCGTCCATAAATGATAACATTTTATACCCTGCTGTGTTGTCAACCAGAATATCAATGTGGGGAAGCGGGAAATCATCCTTAGGGCTCGCTTTATTGAGGGCTCGATAGTCTATGCACATGCGAACCTGTCCGTCTTTCTTTGGCACTGGCAACACATTTGCGAGCCACTCAGGATAAAGAACGACCTTGAGGAAATTGACTTTATGCTGTTTCATGATTTCCTCCTTAAGTTTCAACAGCCACTGAGGTCGCCATCTGCGAAGCTTCTGCTTTACTGGCTTTGAATTTGGTCTTAGTGGTAATATATGTATTACCACCTCAATGTCTAGGCCAACCATGTCATCGTAGCTCCATGCAAAGACGTCCACATATTCTTTTAAGAAAGCTATAGATTCTGGCTTTGCTTGTGGTGATAATTTGGCACTGATGCATGTTTCTTTAACATCTTTTGCCATGCCGATGTGGACAAGCTCTGTCTCTTCCTCCACATGTAGATTGGGGCCCTCTGGGTTATTGTCATGAGGTTGAAATTGCAAAGGTGCATTATCATCCTTTTCTACATCTGCATCATATGCCTCGGTGACCTCATCTTCCTCTCCATAAGCAATGAGCTCCGACAGAATTTCCTGCTCAAAGGTTGGATCTGTAACACCAACCGAGAGGATTTCTTCCAATTTCGTACCCTGATGGTGCTTTATAACAGTCACAGTGACTTTTGTATTCTTGTAATGGCACTGTGCGACCCCTTCAGCAACTCGTCTGTCTAGACCAATTGAGGACCTGTGGCTCCCTGCTTCTGAGATTAATGCATCTTTATTTACATTTTTTTTATTTTTTGGGATTTTCAGTTTTTTTTGGGTTTCTGGTTTTTTTTGTTTTTTTTGTATTTTCCATAATATTTACAAAAGTTGTTGCATGCTGGCGGTTGTCTTACTGCTGACTGATAAGATTGCTACCGCCTGTACTGCCTCCTAAGCCTAGCTCAGTTTGTTTTTTTCCTCCTCACCCCTAAGGTGAAGCTTAAACTGTCAGTACCAACTAGACCCGCCTCCCGACTGACATGAGATTAACTCCATTGGTCTAGCACATGCTTTCTTTGACTCTTGAAGGACCATAATTGAAGCTTAGTCATGTGGTGGTACTCGTGATTCTGACTGGGATTCTGGAGCAACTTCCTTTCCTTTCCTGACTCTGTTGTGCTCTGCTAGATCTTCTGTGAGCACTTCCAACTGTTCTTGGAACAAAATATCCAAATCCCCAACTATGTCTTTTGCCAGGCTACTCTCTGAGTCTGTCTTCTGAACTGGATCTTCCATTGCTACTGCCTGACTCACTGCCGACTGTCCTGACTCTAACAAAGTTGAACAATTCTGCAACTGCTCACAGATCTACTCGATGTCCTACTCTGACTCTGACTGATCATTCTCTGGATATGACTCTTCTGGACAAATCCAAACTGCTGGTGACTGTGGCACTGATACTGTAAACGGACTCTGGTTTGGATCCAAAATGCTTGCACTGGTGAAGTTAGTCAAATCGCGAGGAATGATCATCCTTGTGGACTTACCGGAGCATGGGAATCTCTTCCGCTGGTACTGAAGCTCGTATCCCAATCCTTCACGCTCTTTCAACACTTCTGCCTCGATCAGCTCGACGATTCCTTGACCGTATAGCCCGAGGGGGGTTCCTTTCTCATATCCCCATTTGCGACATAAGTTATCGACCATCAAATGGGGATCACTACGAATGGCCAAATGGCTGACGTGCTCAAAGGGGGATGAAATTAACCGGCTCGAACCGGTTGACATGGTACAGAACATCAGAGGGTTTGGGCTCAAAATGAACAGTTTGTGGGGCAACTGCAGAGACTGCCTCAACCTTCTCCAAATCCTCCGCCATGACAACAACAACGTTGTCGTCCCAGCAAAACTTGATCATACGATGGAGAGTTGAGGGAATGACCTGATGCTTGTGAAGCCAAGGGCGTCCATGGAAGAGATTAAAGGAAGGTTCAATGTCAACAACGTAGAATTATACGTCGAAGCGGGTTGGACCAATGGTCAAAGGAATGATCAAGATCCCAAGTGCATCATAGTGCGTATTATCAAATGCCGTCATCCCTTTTACGGTTGGTATTATGTCTTCAGACTTGAATCCGACTGCACTTGTCGTACGCAAGGGACATACATTTAAACTTGCTCCGTTGTCTACCAATGTAAGAGGGATGCGAAAGCTCTGGTATTACGTAGTGATGAATAAGGGGGAATTATGATTGGTTCCCGAAGGTGGCAATTCTTGGCTTGAAAAAGTGATCACTTATGGCACCACTATCATACCTACCATACTTTCAAGGGTAGCTGGCTCAATGGTTGGGGACACATGAGCAGGCTGGAAAACTCTAAGGAAAGCCTCCCTGTGCTCGGCTGAGGTGTGAATCAGGTCCCAAATCGAAATGTCAGCTTTAACTTTCTTAAGCTGAGCGGTTATGTCTACTGACGGTTGGTTGTTTTTTGCAGGAAAGGGTGGAACTACTCTTGGTACGGGCGGTTGTGAGGATTGACCTTGCAACTGGATGGGAATTGGTGCTACAGGTGTTGGAGGTGTCAATGGTTGAGCTTCAGACTGGCTGGGGCTCAGTGTTGGAGGATTTGGTCTAGGTGATGGGGGTTTGTATACCCTACCTGATCGTGTTACCTCTGCACACATTTCTGTGGCATAATTGCATGAAACACGAAGCGTGTCATGAGTAAGGGTGACAACAATCGAGGGACGGGCTGCTAGATGTACTGATATGGCTATAGGATACGAAACGTGATAATTTTGAGGTGCTGGTGACTGTATAGGTCCAGATTGTGGCCAAGCTTGTAGACAAATTGGTGTAGGTGGTTGTGGATGTACGATAAACAGTGCCACAGTGTACTCCGACTCAACGGTAGGACGAATCATATTAATTGACTCCTCGGAACCACCGAGGAAAGATCGATACAACTTGTGGGCAAAAGGAGAGTATACATCATGAATAAGATCGATGGGACAAATAGAAGATGAGATAGAATCAAAAGGAAAGATGGAATTGACTCTCGAGGGACCTGATGCTCCCAGGGCTGAATGTTGAGGCAAAGGATAGCTAACAATGTTGGGATGTGCTGGGGGTGCTTGCGCGGCTGCTGATGCGGGCGTTGGGCCTACCGCCTGTGTGCTAATTACAATGACCTTTTGATCAATCAAGTCCTGAATTCCGTCCCTCAGTGTGAAGCAATTGTCCGTCAAGTGGCCTGCAACCTGATGGAAATTGCAGAACACATTCGTATTCTACCATGCAAAAAGTGGACTTGGTGGCGGGCGAATCTCAGGCAGCCTCAAAAGGGTTGCGACTTTAGGGAAAACCAAGCTCAATAGCTCCACCAAAGGGGTATAGTAGCGCCTATTACGGCATTGTCGCTTCGGTTGTGGATGTGCCAATGGCGGGCGCATCCTAACCGGTGGGGTAGGGTAAACTAGAGTGGTAGTGGGAGTGATGTGTGATGCATGAGGCACTCTAGGTGTGGGTGTGGGTGCATAAACTACTTGAGGCTGAGGGGGTGGATGGACATTTGCTGGTGCAGCAGGGGATCTGATGTAAGAGACTATATTCTTAGAGAGATCTCGCGTCTTGGGTGGATTGGCAATAGGGCTATTGTTATTGTTGCTGCTGCTGGCACCACTATGTGAGAAAGTGGCTTGTTTGGCAAATGTAGCGAGTGCAGCAAAACTACCGCCACGTAGTGAACTCTCAACACGGGCACCCACTCGAAGCAAAGCTGAAAATGTGGTAACTGGCTGTATGCAGAGCAGAGCCCCGACTGCTGGTTATGCTCCTCGAATCACGATCTCAATAGACTCCTTATCAAAGGGTCTATCTTTGACCTGCGAAACCAAGAATCGTCATCGTCCAACATACTCCCCAAATGTTTCTTAGGGCCTCTGCTTAACTGCGACCAAGTCCTTCCACTTCGGGACTAGGTCGAGATTAAAGGAATACTGTTCCAGGAACGCCTGTGTGAGGTCGTCCTAAGTCTTGATGTTGACCATGTCGAGGGAAGTGAACCATTTCAACGCAGGCCCCGTAAGACTCTTCTGGAACAAGCGAATGAGCAACCTCTCGTCAGCTTGAAGCTGGGCAAGGTCTCCGCAATAAGCTTTAAGGTGTGAGATTGGGCAGCCTCTACCATTGTATTTCTCGAATTCCGAGATATGAAAATTCGGAGGGAGAGTCGCCTTTGGGAAATAATAGAGGTCCCAGAATTGGTAGGACCAACGGTCCCTGCCGTGCACTTGTCGGAGTGTTCGCTCCAAATCATTCACCCTCGCAAGGAGAGCGTCTGGAGCTACTGCAATAGTGGATTGTGCAACTGATGAAGGCGTCGCGTACACCGTATGGGTTACCCCTAAAGGCTCCTTCGGATCCACCATTCCGCCTTCTGGTGCTACCGCAGGATGGCCAGTGTACCCACGCAAGAGTGTTGTGGGCTGAGGTACAAAAGATGAGGCTTGTGTCTGGTACAGGGGTGAAGATAAGGCAGGGGGTGGTGCTACAGGAGGTGCAGAATGCTGGAGGTGTCTGTTACAGGAGGTACAGGGGTGAAGAAAAGGCAGGTGAAGAACATTCCCCGGTTTCTCATTCTATAGCTTTGGCGTGGGATGAGATATCGGTATGTCCCCCTTGTCCGGGGTCGTGTCGGGGTTAGTAGGGGGTACAACCTACTGCTTTGGTAGAGGACGAGGCTCCGAACGCACCACTCGTTTACAGCCTAAGCTTTAACAAGGATTTAGAACGAGAACCTTTACTTTCTAACCTTGAGTCGGAGACCCATTTACCCCTATGCAAACCCGGAGTAAACGGCTTGTTAGGATACCCCTAGACTATGAGAGAGTGCATACTAGAAGCATTCATACATCTGCATTCATACCACCATAAACACTGCATCTTTTCTAACCTGATTCCTGTTTTTGTACACCTCAGTTCCAGTCGGTGTGTGTGTTCCTTAGTAAAAGCTCAAGGTTTCCTTTCACTGATATCCGGTGCGACCTGGTTTTCGACCGCATCTTCTGAGTTATTCGTCACTTTTGATGATAGCTCATCCTAGGATTCACTTTCTTGTTCCCAGCCGCAGTCCAATTCATACCTGCTCGCTATCCGCCATGGCCCAGCAAACCAGCGAGCCTCATTCCTCTATTGTCCAAGAAGAGGTCCATGTTTCAGTCCATCCTTCCTTTGTATCAGTCCCTATCATCACTACTGCCTCCACCCTTGCCTTAGCATCTGGAGGACCTCCACCATCTCAGTACCGTGTCCCTGTAGCTACTCTGCCTTTGGGGTCGTCATCTTGGTCATCTGCTACCTTTAGAGCCCCAACTGTTGAGTCTGTTCCCATGACCTTTCCCTAGACTCCTTTCACTGATCCTTCTCGGGACCATGTGTTTTCTGGCACCCAACCGACTGCGGCTGTTTCTGTAGTAGCTTTCCCCCAGTTTAGACAACTAGATTTTCAGCTTCCTGATTCATCCACCCTTTTTCTGGCTCCATCTTTTGGAGCCACAAGTGGCGATCCTATGACCACGCAGCTGCAACAAAAGTCGGTCCTTGCCCAATAGTTGCAGGGATTAGCACTTGCACTCCAACTTTTTCAGGCTTGTCCTCCCCGACTCCCGAGTTGCCTTTGCAACCAACCCTAGGACCACAGGTTCACCCACCGCACCACCTCTACAGCTGTCGCCATCCCTTGTCTCCCCAGCAATAGGGGCGTCGACATTACCTTTTGCAGCACCGCCACAGCATTCACCACAGCATGCATCTCCGTTATCTGGTGGCCAACCCTCTAGGTTGGCGGGAGCACAGCCAGCCATAAGCATAGTTCCCGGAGTCATTTAGGTAGAACAGCTCCTGCTCCTGCATTTTGCACCTCCTGTAGCACCACCCCCTGCCTTATCTTCACCCTTATACCAGACACAAGCTTCATCGTTTGTACCTCAGCCAACAGCACTCATGCACGGGTACATCGGTCATTCTGTCATGGCACCAGACGGCGAAATGGTGGATCCAGAGGAGCCCTTAAGGGCGACCCATACGGTGTACGTGACACCCTCATCAGCTACACAATCCACGACTGCAGTAGCTCCAGATGCTCTCCTTGTGCGGGTGAACGATTTGGAGCAAGCACTTTGACAAGTGCAGAGCAGGGACCGTCGGTCCTACCAATTCTAGGACCTCTGTTATTTTCCAGAGACGACTATCCCTCTAAATTTTCATATTCCGGAATTCGAGAAATACAATGGTAGAGGCTACCCAATTTCACACCTCAAAGCCTATTGTGGAGACCTTGCTCAGCTCCAAGCTGACGAGAGGTTGCTCATCCACTTGTTCTAGAAGAGTCTTATGGGGCTTGCATTGAAATGGTTCACTTCCCTCGACATGGTGACAATCAAGACTTAGGACGACCTCACACTGGCGTTCCTCGAACAGTATTCCTTTAACTTCGACCTAGTCCCGAAGCGGGAGGACTTGGTTACAATCAAGTAGAGACCCCAAGAAACATTTGGGGAGTATGTCGGACGATGGCGGTCCTTGGCTTCATAAGTCAAAGATAGACCCTCCGATGAGGAGTCTATTGAGATTGTGATTGGAGGAGCACAGCCAGCAGTTGGGGCTCTACTCAGCATACAGCCAGTTACCACCTTTTCAACTTTGCTTCGGGTGGGGTGCCTGTATTGAGAGTTCTCTACGCGGCAGCAGTTTTCCAACACTCTCTGCATTTGCCAAGCAAGCCACTTCCTTATATAGTGGCGCTAGCAGCAACAACAACAACCATAACCCCAGTCCACCTAAGAGGTGGGATCCCTCCAAGAATACAGTCTCTTACGTCAGATCCCCTACTGCACCGGCAAATGTCCATCCACCTCCTCAGTACCAAGTAGTTTATGCACCCACACCCACACCCACACTTAGAGCACCTCATGCATCACACATCACCCCCACTGCCACTCCAGTTTACCCTACCCCACCGGTTAGGATGTGCCCACCATTGGCACATCCACAATCGAAGCGACGACACCGAGACAGGTGCCACTATACTCCATTGGTTGAGCCATTGAGCATGGTATTCCCTAAAGTCGCATCTCTTCTGAGACTGCCTGAGATTCCCCTGCCACCAAGTCCACTTCCTGCATGGTATAATACGAATGCATTCTGTAATTTCCATCGGGTCGCAGGCCACTCAATGGACAATTGCTTCACACTAAGGAACGCAATTCAGGACTTGATTGACTAGAAAGTCATTGTGATTAGCACACAGGCGGTAGGCCTAGCGCCTGCATCAGCAGTCGCACAAGCACCCCCAGCACATCCCAACATAGTTAGCTAGCCTTTACCATAGCATTCAGCTCCAGGGGCATCAGGTCCCTCGAGAGTCAATTTCGTCTTTCCTCTTGATTCTATCTCATCTTTTATTCGTCCTACCGATCTTATTCACGATGTATCACCTTCTTTTCCCCACCACCTGTATCGTTCTTTCCTCGGTGGTTCTGAGGAGTCAATTAGCATGATTAGTCCTATTGTTGAGTCGGAGTACACTGTGGCACCTCCCATCGTATACCCCCAGTCACCTACACCAATTTGTCTCCTAGCTTGGCCACAATCTGGACCAATCCAATCTCCAACGTCCTAGAACTACCAAGTTTCGTAGTCGCCAGCCATATCAGTACAGCTAACAACCTCTCCCCTAGTTGTCGTCATCCTTACTCATGACACGCATCGTGTTCCATACGATTATGCCACAGAAATGTGTACAAAGGTAACACGAGCGGGTATGTTGTACAGACCTCTAGTGCCCAAACCTAGCCTTCTCATTCAGTCGAAGACCCAACCATCTAGACCACCAACACCTGCACCCGTGCCTAGCTTTCTGGTACCAATTCCTGTCCAATTACAAGTTCAGCCCCCACAGTCACTTGCACCAAGAGTAGCTCCGCCCGTTTCCACCAGAAGTGGCCAACTTTCAACAGACATAACCGCTCAATTTAAGAGAGTCAAAGCTGACATTTCGATTTGGGACCTGATTCACATCTCAGTCGAGCACAGGGAAGCTTTCCTTAGAGTCTTCCAAGCTACCCATGTGTCCCCAACCATTGAGCCAACTACCCTTGAAAGTACGGTAGGTATGATAGCAACGCCACAAGTGATCTCCTTTTCAAGCCATGAGTTACCACCATCATGGATAAATCACAATTCCCCCTTGTTCATCACTATGCAACACCAGAGCTTCTGCATCCCTCTCACGTTGGTAGACAACAGAGTAGGTTTAAATGTCTGCCGCTTACGTACAACAGGTGCAATCGGATTCACGTCCGAAGACATAATACTAGTTGTGAAAGGGATGACGGCCTTCAATAATACGCACCACGATGCACTCGGGATCCTGGTCATTCCTTTGATAATTGGTCCAACCCGCTTCAACGTAGAATTCTACGTCGTTGACATTGAACCTTCCTTTAATTTCTTGCTTGGATGCCCTTGGCTTCACAAGCATTAGGTCATTCCGTCAACTCTCCATCATATGATCAAGTTCTGCTGGGATGACAATGTTGTTGTTGTCATGGCAGAAGATTTGGAGAAGGTTGAGGCGGTCTCTGCAGTAGCTCCGTAAACTATTCACTTTGAGCCCAAACCTTGACATTCTGTACTGTGTCAACCGGATCGAGCCAGTTAATTTTACTCCTGCCCTCAAGCGCGTCAGCCATTTGGCCGTTCGTAGTTATCCCTGTTTGATGGTCGATAACTTATGTCGCAAGCGATGATACCCGAAAGGAACCCCCCTTAGGCGATACGGCCAAGGAATCGCCGAGCCGATCGAGGCGGAAGAGTGGAAAGAGTGCGAAGGATTGGGATACGAGCATCAATACCAGCGGAAGAAATTCCCGCGCTCCGGTAAGTCCCCAAAGATGATCATTTCCCGCGATTTGACTAACTTCACCAGTGCAGGTGTTTCAGATCCAAACCAAAGTCCATTCATAATGACACAATCACCAGCAGTTTGGATTTGTCTAGAAGAGTCCTATGAAGAGAATGATCAGTCAGAGTCAGAGCAGGACGTCGAGTAGATCTATGAGCAGTTGCAGAATTGTTCAACATTGTTAGAGTCAGGACAGTTGGCAGTGAGTCAGGCAGCAGTAATGGAAGATCCAGTTCAGAAGACAGACTCAGAGAGCAACCTAACAAAAGACAGTTGGGAATTTGGATATTTTGTTTCAAGAACAGTTTGAAGTGCTCGTAGAGGATCTAGCAGAGCGCAACAGAGTCAGGAAAGGAAAGGAAGTTGCTCCAAAATCCCAGTCAGAATCACTAGTACCACCACAAGACCAAGCTTCAATTATGGTCCTTCAAGAGTCAAAGAAAGTGTGTGCTAGACCAATAGTGTTAATCCCCTGTCAACTGGGAGGCGGGTCTAGCTGGTACTGGCAACTCAAGCCTCACCTTATAGGTGAGGAACAAAAAAAAGAGACCCTGAGTTAGGCTCAGGGAGCAGTACAGGCGGCAGCAATCTTATCAGTAAGTAGCAGGACAGCTGTTAGCATGCAACAGTCCTTGTAAATATTATGGAAAAAACAAAAAAAATCAGAAAAATCAGAAAACACAAAAAAATTGGAAAATCTCAAAAAATCATAAAATGTAAATAAAGATGCACCAACCTCAAAAATAAGGAACCCTAAATTTGCAGTTGGCCTAGGCAATCATATGGCAAAAGAGGTCGCATATTGCAACTACAAGAATACAAAAATTACTATGATCGTTATGAAGCGCCACCAGGGGACAGTATTAGAAGAAATCCTCTTAGTTGATATCACAGATCCAATCTTTGAGCAAGAAATTCTATCTAAGCTCATTGTTAATGGAGAGGAAGACGATGTTATCGAGACAAATGGTGCAGATGGGCCCAATTGGCGTGCACGTTCATTGTGAAAGAAATCCTATCCTGGGGTGCAACCATTCTCGAAGGTATGGATCATAGGGAGCAGTCAAAGCTCGTCAACATCTCCTAACTGAAAAAGTACTACCAGTGATCGTCGGCCACTCTTGAGCCTTGCAAAACATTCCATTGTGGGCCATGCATCTCTGTTTCTTACTTTAGCATTCCAGTATTTTAAGTTACTACATCCGGACATCACATAAATCGCATCATATGCATTGTACTTTCTTTTCGTTTGCGTTATAATCATAATAGAAAACATTGGCATAATCATTGCCCGATAAGTAAAATCGGAAGGCCAGCCTGCTTAGGAAGAGTTTTGATCCTCCTTATATGTTACTACCTATGTGACCTAGGGAGTGAGAGAGCAACTATTTACGGGGAGTTGGTCGAAATGTACAAATTCCCAAGGAGCCTATACCTCAAGAGGGAGAGAAAATGATAGGTCGTTAGTGAGTGTGAGCCAAAAAAACATAAACATCGGAGCACAAAAGAAATGAGAAGATAAAAGTCGACTCCAATGAGAGAAGCATGCTAGACAACTCTGTCCCTATCACATAACTTATGGAAGAGTACAAGCATACACCTACCAAGCCTATATTTTCAAAGGAACTAGCCACCCCTTAAGTTAAATTGAAAAGAGCAGCCACCCCTCAACCTAGGTGTTTATTACCTCTAAGTAGGGATAGTGTAAGTCAGTATGCCTTTGAGGGAGTAAAAGAAAAATGAATTATTGAAAAAAGAAGGTATAGGGCCCTAGGAGTTTGGCATGGAGCCCATTTCATCCTGAAAGTCCATTGATTAAGTGAGAGCCACCAATAAACCTAGGGATCCAGGTAGTGCCAGGTGAGTGGAGGACATTCTAGTTCCTTGTAGCAGACAATAAAGGCTTCCTTGATGCTGAGGGCACCAATATTTCTATACACCATGCATAAATCTTGCTTCACTTTTACACAAATTTTGCATAAGACATTCGACATTCAGCATTTTAGATCACACCTCTTTTGCACTTTGCATCGCTTAGCAAGGTGTTTGCCCACGTTCCAACCAAGGGCATGCTAACTGCCTTTTGAGTTGAATATTGGCAAAAAAGGAAGCTTCAACCAAGGGCATGTTAACTACTTTTTGGTCGGAAATAGGTCGTTGACTAGGGACATGCTAGCTGCCTTTCTAAGTCAAGAAGATCACTAGGACAGTGCTACTGTCAGGAGCATGCGGGCCAACACAAGCTGCTTGTTGCAAAAAGCATGGATTGAATTCATTGCTAAGACAAACCAAAACAGGTTCAAGAAAGATACATTGTGAAACAAGGCAGTCCCCTTATTATAACTCATCAGTTGTACAAAGGTAATTTGTAGAAAACCCCCTAACCCTGTGAAATTTGCAGAATAGCCCATAAAGGGTGCGAGAAAACATATTCGAGCGGGAATTTGCAATTACTCAGCAGAATTTCAAATATCATAGCGTAATAGCAATGCAACCATCAGAAATTTGTCATATCAAATGAGATTGAAACCTCAGCAAGGTACTTTCAGAGGATATTTCACACGCATCTTTGCAAGAATACAGGTTTCCATGCAGTGATGCCAATAGCAAGCATAATTATCTTTTTACCCTTCGGAGCACAATTAGAGCCAATCTCCTTCCTAGGGGACAATCCAGGAATTATCGCTTTTCTTTTTGGTTTCTCATTCTGAGAGAATGAGAGCCTACTATCCTTTTCACTATGGATTTTCGCGAGTGCAAAATCATTTTGCTTGACTTTGACCCAGCAGTCAAAGCCAACCTTTGACCGAGCAGTCGAGGTCATATCCCTTCCACTTTCTAGGATTTTCGCGGACGCAAAATACTTTCACTTGACTTTGACTGGGAAGTCAAAGTCAACCTTTGACCGGACGGTCGAGATCATATCCTTTCCTTTACTTGGATTTTCGTGGGTGTAAAATCCTTTTATTTGACTTTGACCGGGTGATCGAGGTCATATCTCTTCCTTTTTCTTGGATTTTCGTGGACACGAAATCCTTTCGCTTGACTTTGATCTTGCGGTCAAAGTCGACATTTGACCGGGCGGTCCAGGTCATATCCTTTTCTTTGCTTGGATTTTCACAAACGCGAAATCCTTTCGCTTGACTTTGATTGGGCGGTCAAAGTCGACCTTTGACCGGGCAGTCCAAGTCATATCATTTCCTTTGCTTGAATTTTCGCGGACGCGAAATCCTTTTGTTTGACTTTGGCCGGGCGGTCAAAGTCGACCTTTGACTAGACGGTCAAAGTCATATCCCTTCCTTTTTCTTGGATTTTCGCGGACGTGAAGTCTTTTCACTTGACTTTGACTGGGTAGTCAAAGTCAACCATTGATCGGCAGTCAAAGTTGACCTTTGACTAGACGGTCCAGGTCATAACCTTTACTTTGCTTGGATTCTCGCAGGTGCGAAATCCTTTTGCTTGACTTTTGACTGGGCGGTCAAAGTCAACTTTTTACCAGGAAGTCAAGGTTCTATCCCTTTTCTTTTCCTGGATTTTCGCAGGCGTGAAATCCTTTCGCTTGACTTTGACCGGGTGGTCCATCCTTTCCATTGCTTGGATTTTTGCAGCCACGAAATTCTTTTGCTTGACTTTTGACCAGGCTGTCAAAGTCGACCATTGACCGGGCGATCAAGGTCACATCCTTTTTCTTGGATTTTCGCGGGCGCAAAATCCTTTTGTTTGACTTTGGTCAAGCGGTCAAAGTCGACCTTTGACCGAACGGTCGAGGTCATATCCTTTTATTTCCCTGGATTTTCGCAGGCACGAAATCCTTTTGCTTGACTTCGATCAGGTGGTCGAAGTCATATCCGTTTCTCTACTGGATTTTTGTGGGCGCGAAATCCTTTCGTTTGACTTTGATCAGGTGGTCAAAGTCAACCTTTGACCAAGCGATTAAGGTCATATCCTTTTTCCTGGATTTTTGCAGGCACAAAATCTTTTCACTTGACTTTGACTGGGCGGTCGAGGTCAAATCCTATCCTTTTCTCTCTTGGATCTTCGCAGATGCGAAATCCCATTGCTCGCCTTAAGTCCGTGAGGACAGGGCCTCCTTTCTTGCTTAACAAATCATATTTTTTGTCATGCCCCTTTTCTTTGAACTGGTACCTCCAACTACTCGGTTGACAACTGTCAAGTTGTCTGGCGTCCGGGTTGACAAGACTTGGCTGACTTGTCATGTCCCGCCTCCTCAGGTTGATAACCTTAATAATCCGGTTGATGAGTCCAATAACTTATCGTGTCCCTGCCAATGGTTCCCCCTGTCTGCAAGATTTCTTTAGTTTTTGCAACATCACTTCAACACTAACATCAGCATTGCATCTACTTTCAACATCTATTCTTGTGAGCAACATTAGCATCAGCATTGCATTCACACTCAGCATTAGCTCTCGCATTTGCATTGCATTGGCATCGTATTTTCAACATTTGTCTCGGCATTCACATGCATGTAAGGTGTACTTTTGCACTTGCATATTTGCATTTGACAACAAGTCATGACTTTCGGTGCACCCATCGGATAAGTGACCCAATGCCTATAGCAAACATAAACCTTCTGTAGCCTCAAAATAGGGGTATCTTGTCAACCCTGAGCATCGGTCTCGGTTCCCTCTGTCCCTCGACCTCGCTCAAGGAGGGCATCTGTAGACACCCCGATTTTGAGGTGGCCCATGGATAGACTCTCCAAGAGGATGTTGCTTCGAACACGGCAAGCTTAACCACGTCCAAGTCCTATCTGACATTTTGATTAGCTCGAGATCATCACGCAAAACCACGAACGCAAGCCCATGATCCAGTCGATAAATCCAGGCAGCCAAGTGGTAAATTTCAACTCATACTTTGCGCATCATTTAGGTGAACCAATGGGGAGCACTATTCTGGAGCACCATCTTGGCGTACCAAGCTGGCACACAACCCTGTTTTAGGGCGCTGGCTGTTGGTTGTTCATTTTCTCCACTTGTAACCTCCATTTATGAATGGACACTTTGGCCCTCACCTAATTTGACATTCCCCTACAAGCCTACGAGAGTCTCTTGGCCTTCACGTCCCTTGGAATCCATGGCTCAACGTTTTTTCACCTCCTTTAAAAGCTCTCCACGCACCACACTTTAACTTCTCTTAGCAACCAGTGCACCTACCTCCAAAGCATCTACCAGCACCCATTGCATCGCTGAATACCCTCAGTTGTGTCCAAAGCAGCCAGAAGGAGACACCTCGAGCTACCAAATGAGAGAAACACCTCAGGTACCTCCTTACCTCATGTCTTTGTCTTTTTTGTTCTAGGCTGTTTTTGAGTAAGATTTCATGTTATGAACTCTACTGTGGCTTGATTATCTGCAGTTCAGTTTGATCGTTTACACTATTTATTTATCTTGATGATGGTTCATGTATGCTATTTGTAAGAGTGTTTGCTCTGTTTGTCCACTTGTGTGTTTATTTGCACTATTTGGTCTTTTCATGGTGGATCGAGGCCTATATGAGGCTATCGGCCACTGAGTATGAGCTATCGCACACCCCTCGCATGCAATGTGGATCTCCCACATCTTTTTAATCATTTAGGGTGTCTTCACGCACCTCTAGAGCCAACCCTGGCTGTAACAATCCAAGAAAACCCATAAACATGCATGGCTAGGGAGAGAGTGAGAGGAATATTTTTGACTTGGTTGATTAGTGTGATAGTGTTCCCTGGCATCTAGGTTAGTCCTCTGAATGGTCATTGACATAGTTAATCGCATGCATTCTCCCCAGGCTTTGGATTTGGGTTGCTGTCTGAAATAAAGTACCTGGAGTACACGATCTAGGAGCACATAACTGGCGCACATCACTGGCGCACATCACTGATGCACCATCTAGGTGCACTACACTGGAGCACATAATTGGTGCACCAGTCTGGTCACAGGATGCAAACAGTAGGTTTTGCTTCATGGTTCGCATGTTTTCCTCATTGTCATGGGCTTTGATTTTTCTGGTATTTGTTTCTGGATATACCATCATCATGCTTGCATAGTTTTACCATCTAATAAATCTGATTGCATTAGTTTTGCACCTAGTAAAGTAGTGATGCTTACTACTTGGGTCAGGTGAATTGGTTGCCTTTTGGACCCTTGTCAATGGAACGCTTTTGTACTGATACATGATTCAAACCTCGAGTAGCATAGCTGAACAGTAGGACATGACCCATTCCTCACTTTTCCTGCATTTAGCTTTAGGCACAACTTGCATGTAGCGTCGCATTGCATATCGCCCTTGGGCGTACGGAAACAGGCTGTAAAGCCAACATTTCCACATAAGTAAACGAAGAAGCCATGAAAGACCGATTTCTCGAGCACATGAGGGTGCTTAATACCTTTCCCATGCGTAACAGGGATCCTTGCCCAATTTTTGATTCATGATGACCTTTTCCATTGGCTTGTTATCATGCACATTTGCATAGCCTTGTTGTTTTAAACAGTTTTCCTTGTCTCCCGTTTTAAGTAGATTAGGTGGCGACTCCTGCATTTTATCATTCTTTTTGTCACTTTTTTGCCATGACTTCGTTGATCCTCGCGCGTTTGGCCTTTCACGTTACGTGTGAGGCTGTCGCCAGTATGGTTACAAAACCCATGTGGATCCAGAATAATACTAAATCCACTACTCAAATCATACAGGTTTTCCTTAAAAACCACTTTTAAATCCTTTCATTATAGGAAATATTAATTCTATTAAAGAACCTCATTTCATATACATGGGACTCATGCCCAAAAACCACATCAAATCATTGATTTCTTTATCATAGAAACCATAATCCATTATGTCATTTATGTAGAATACGCTTAAACACATGCGATAATTCATCATCCCATCCTCAAGGGGCTTCATCAAAACATCACATGCCAAAACCACTTTCAAACATTCGCATTTCACTTTCATGAAAAACTCCTGTATATAGCTTCAGAGCCTGATTTGGCATACTGGATCGAAAACGTTAGACTGAATCTAATTCAGATTTCCAGAATGATCGATCGAATTTCAAAACGGTCACCTGAAATTCCTTGAGCCCGTAGATCGAACATATTCGGTCAACCGAAACAGGGTCCAGAGGCCAAACTGACAGAAAAACAACATACTGAAACCAATTCGACATACCAATTTCTACGAAATCTATAATATGCCCCAAGCCTTAGGCTACTTGTTTGCCGAAATGGGAGCCACCGGCGTACCCATCTTCGATGAACCATAATTCATACAAAATTCACCAAATGTAATAATCTAAGCTAACTACCATTTGGGATAAATTTCATAAAAAACCATAAACCATAGCTCTCGAAATAAAATCATAAAGGCAGAAAGCACATAAAACAATCACTGTAGCACAAACCACATATTTTTCCAAAAAGTCTACAATAAATCACCATAATTCACAAAACATGGCATAAACCATTCCTAGACATGCAATCCCATACATTCATACCATTACCATAATTGTTTTCATGATTTTAACATGCATTTATCATGATTTTCTACCATTTAATCCTAAAAACACAAAAGAGAGAGGGAGAGCTGGGCGCGTACCCGATTGTTGGGTTCCGGCCATCCACGCACCTCATTGGTGAACCTCTCCCCACCTCTGGCGAGCTTCGGGCTCCCCAATCCTCCGGTGAAGCTCCGACGGTACCTTAGCCCTCTCTCGACTCATACCTCCTCCTCTGGCCCTCACTCTATGTCTAGCTCGACTCCTCTAGTATCCCCCCCTCCTCCTCTCTGTTTGTGCCTCCAACACTATGGCCTCTTCTCCCTTTTAATGTCACTCTCGCACGTACCTCTCCGCGTCCCCTGCTGGTCGCCTCAGCCTTTGCAAGGCTGGTATGACGAGTTGGAGCAAACAGGGCTACAAGTAAGGGTGAAGACAAGGCTTGTGAAGAGAGACATTGTGCATAGTTTAACCAAAAGCCAACTAGGATTCCATGCACACACACAGGAGGCACACAAGCTAGAATGCTACTCAACCAAGGAAACCAAGCTAACACAGTCACATAAAGAGAGAAAAACACACTTGGACTAGAATGACCTTGATTATCCATTAATAAACCATATTACATAAATATTACAAATATTCTATGATTTACACAATTCTGGGATAATCGAGCATAGGTGTTACACTTAATATCCTGATTGGCTGTTTCCCAATCTCATACCTTGGCTTGTCCCTAACCTTGAAGAGATTGTGTAACATCCAGGACTAACCATAGAATGTATCCAAAAATCCAACATTTAATGTATCTTGTAATTGAGGCTTTGATATGAAATCTAGATGAACTGGACTTGATGTCATCAGTATTTATGATGAATGCAAGCTCACTTTTCCCAAATCTGGCTTGTGGTTTCTTCTCGTCTCTATTCAGACATGGTCAGGCAAACCTAGTAGGTGAATAGAATAGGCGGATATAAGTGGTGCAATATAGTGGTGGGCTTTCATGGTGTGGATGAGCCACGAAGGTCACCGACACGAAATGCCAGCGTGCAGCCCTAAAAATAGTAGCTGCAGTGAAACACCGCTTGACACCTGTGCCCGTGAGACCCGCTAGTTCCGCTGCCCTGTTAGCGCCTGCACTGCTGCTTGTCTAGCCTGCAAAGCCCTTGGATTCCTGGACGACTGAGTGGTGGCATTTTAAAGGAGTCGATCGTCTACGTTGGGGAAAAGGAGAAAACAGAGAACGAGAGGGAGAGAGAGAGAGAAGTGAGAACTAAGGGTGAGGGGGGGAGAGGGCTCGTTGGAGTTCCATCGTCGTGTGGTCTGCTGTTGAAGGAGGTGTCCCGCTAGAGGTGAGGGCTGACTGTCGGGAAGGAAGAGATGCCCAGAGAACTCACTGGAGATCACCAGAAGCTCGTCGAAGAAGAGAAATCACTGGCAAACTCCACTAAGTACGCTCTCCCTTCATTTACTCCATGAAATTTATGTTTAGAATTGATAAAACACATAGAAGAGCATGCCTAGGAGTGATAAATGAAGGAAATTAATATGGATTGCATGAGTACTAGGTGGAATTTCCATGTTGTTGTTGGGTTTGAATTCATAAGAAATTATCATGTTAAATCAGGAAATTTGGAGAATGGATGGGGAAAAGATGTTAATCCATGCTCTGGATGTGTAAATGTGCCTTGTTATATATCGTTCATGCTCTATGGATGTTTTAAATATTTTTACAAAGGTTTTTTGATATGTTTTTCAAGCTATCTATGTTCTAAATTTTATCAATAAAACTGTTGATGCAATGGGTAGGCGAATACTACCAACATGGCCCTTGGCCTAACAATGTCGTGGGTGTTTTTGGTGCGAAGATACTGCACGAGTGTCCAGCGCGAATGGCTGGTGCAAGCTATCTTTTTCAATGGTTTCAGATAGTCTATTTAAGTGATTTTCTAAAGAAAAAATGTGATTTAATACTTTTAATGCATGAAAAATGAATGAGAAATGTTCCTTGTGATAGTAAAATCCTAAATTGAACAAGAAACGCTTGAAAGTAGATTTTAATGATAAAATAATTTTAAGAAAAGATTTTAAAAAGAGATGCATATGTTTTAAAAGAAACTTTCGAGTTTGTAGAATCCACATTTAGGACGATCGACCGTACTGACAAAGGGTAGTGAGACCTCTAAGTAGTCGCAGGCGTGTCATAGGTTGTGATTGCCGAGTTTTGGTCTAAGGAGTAAGCCTCGCAACTGTATGATACTGTATGACCTAGGGTATGGTAAACCCGAACTACCCTTAGTGTTAGTGCTGGTCGGATCTGGGTTAGAATCCCTAGGTGCTTAGACACCCTAGGCATCATGAGGACGCACCCCATGCGTACCCCTCGTGGTACTGTGAGGTTGCAGTGGGGGTGGTTGGACTCTTGGTGGGGTGGTCCACCGCGGCACTGCAGTGTGGTCGAGGTTGGAGCCTCGCCAACTGCTTGTAGCCAGGTCGATTACCTATAGCCAGTATGATACAACAGATTTTTTTGCTGAGACTACGTGTATGATTTTGAGCTAAAATCAAACTATGATTTGACTTGAGAGCTAAATTCTAGCAAAATTGAGACTTATGGTTTTAAACTAGTTTTTCCAACCATGGTTTTGCTATGAATTGATATATGAAATGATTTGTGTTTTGACGGGATTCTAGTCGAGGAAATTTCCTTTTGAGATGCATAAAAGGTGTATTGCAAAGATGCATGGAATTTCAAAGAAAAAGAACAGAAAAGGAGGTTTTTAAAATGAAAGCATGATTCACAAATAGATTTCTGGCTTTGGCATTTTCTTCGTAGTTTTCTATAGCCTTTGAGGAGTTTTACTAGATGTTTGTTTTGAGGTACGTACTGGGTGACATTAATGTCACTCACATGTGTTTTGTCTGTGCTTTGTTCCAAGTGCATTAGTGTGCGTGCAGTGTATTTTTCGGAACCACTTAACCACAGGTCAAGGTGATTTTCTTTAATTATTTAATTATTATTAACTACTTATTTAGCTTAATTAGTTCCTTAGGTAGTATTGATACTATTGTATAGCACATGGGGCATTAATGATTACCGTCACGATGATTATTGTTGCTCGTGTTGTGGAGATGATGAATAAAGTATTAATTGCAATGCATTGTAAGGACCAACTTGAGTTGGTTGCTCTCATTAACCATTGTAGAAATTGCTTTCCAAAGTGATAAATCTTCTATTCATTTTATAGGCAAATTCTAAAGATATTTTGGTAAAAAAAGTCAAGGGCTAAGATTTCCCGTATAAATTTGAACTTGACTCTTTAAAGAAGGGCAAAAATCTTTATTTGAGTATGCTCATTGTACGAAGATTTTTGTTGCAAGTCTTGCTGCTTGAGGAAGATGATTTAGTTATTGTTGTTTTGAATGGTTTAGGTCTAGAATATGTTTCTATGTGACTACTGTTATTGGTAGAGTAGATTACGTTTCTTATGATGATTTTCTTGACATGCTCAATCATAAGCAACGATCGATCAAAACTCAATAAAAAGTGGATATTTCAATCATTGTTGCAACTAAGGATACCAAACTAATAGGGGTGGAGGAAATTGTGGTGGTCATGGTGGACAATATCATTGTCATATGAATGTCCATGGTACTTGTGGATACAAACCTTTGGGGTCAATTTTTATGTCTTTGCTCGCTCAACTTTTTTATGTTTTACGCATGTTGATATCGATTTTGATCATCACTCTCGATTCGCTTGATGCTGGCCTTCAAGATGCTTTGAGGAGATTTGTGGATGAAGTGAGTCTTTGTTTCTTCAACACAACACCGCATTGGTTGAAGATTATCGTGTATGTGAATTTCTTCTGCATTTTTCCTTTAAAATAAATCAAGCAAATAAAATAAAAAATGGATTAGTAGATGTAGTATTATGATCAAAATAGGAATAATACGTACTTGGAGGCTAACCTCCAGTTACACTAATGTAAAGATATTACTATACATGCACAAAGAATTAAAAATTGAAATGATACTAAAAACTCACTTCACCAATAATGTAGTTGGGAAAACAAAGGAGGTGAGAAAAATGTAGGAAATGACTGATGTAATGACAAAAGAATTACGTAAATTACACTCTCTTTGCTATAATGAGCTCTCTTTCTCTAGATCTTTCCTCTCTCTAGCTCTCTTCAATGTGTGAATGAGTCTTCATGAAAATTCCTTCCTCGACAAGGTGGAGTGTCCTCTTTTATATTAGGGTCAATCATATTGATGAAAAAACTTAAATATAGAAAATTACACCAATAATAAAGAGATTGAACAAAAAATGCAGTAATTACAACTATTACGTGTAAAGTGCAACAATAATTTTTGTTTCTCAAGGTTGAACAAAAGTGCTCTGGCGACAACAAAAGTGCCCTGCGATAACTGCGTTACTGTGCTTCGTCTCCCAACTTCTTTTGCCTCCGCCCCTCCTTCCCTGGAATCCATGGTGGCTCGTCGTCTGCCCCTGGGTCACCGAGATCCTTACTTTCTCCGCTCGCGTAAAGCCGTGACGGGGGGTGAGCAGGGCGAGAGCGCTGGGCCTGAAGCGGAGTCTTCTCGGATGGTAACTTCTGTCCTTCCTTCTTCTCCGGTTTGCCCAGTTAGGGGCAATCGGAAGAGGAAGGCCTCTGCTTCTCTTTTAGAGTCGGTACAGGAGAGTTTAGCTATCCCCGACTCTTCCCAGAGAAGATCCCCCTCCGAGGATCCTAGATCTTCCAGATCTGGAATATCGGTGATCTTCTGTGGTCTTTCCCCTTGCTTGAGCACCCCTGTCGATTGGGATGTGCATATATTAGTGGATGTTTGTTTTATTTGCAGACCGATATCTCTGTGTTGGTCTTACTGTTTGGTTTCATGTTTCTTTGGCAATAATATTATCGATGAATACGGAGCTGAGATCGCGCGATTTTTAGCATCCTCTAGTTGTGGTTTCTCTGGATTTTTTGATGCTTTTGGATCGCCTCTGGTTTCTCGATCGGTCGGGGGGTTTTCTCCCCTTTTCATCGATGGATCCTATTCATCTACTTCGCATATTGTGTGTTTGGATCCCTTGTTTCATGCTGTTCCGG